>CBVK0100240618.1:0-13442 GCA_900067695.1 Picea abies | reverse complement strand
CAAATTAGCTTCCATATCAAGTCATATTTGGACATGTTCCTTGACTATTCAATAACTATTTTGATGATTTTTTCAAGTTTAAGATGTTGATATTGGTAGGAATTGTAATACTAAAATATAGTCATGAGATTTTTCTTGAATAGTGGAATTTAATTAACCATGTTCTTGAATCATTATAATGTTTTGAAGTATTATTAATGTTTTTTTTTAAAGTATTGGGTAAGCTAAGATTGTATACAAAAACATATTAATATATTTGTGCTACATCAATCAATCTATTTTAGTAGAACCAATTTAATTCTAAATTGGAATCAACTTTGTTTTAGTTAGTAAAACCAATTTAATTCTAAATTGAAACCAACTTTGTTTTAGTTTCTTCAATGTGTATGTATTATTTAGCATATTCCATATACTTGTAAATAAGAACCAAGTTTTACTGGGTTTCTTTGTTGATGAATACATTATCAAAATCTAAACAATTTGTGATATTTACAATAGTAAAATATTTTATCTGACTAAAAATCTTGACCATATATTTTCCCTAACACGATGATAGTTAATATTGGTCTATCATATCTTTAAAAAAAGTAAGTAAAGAAATTAATGAGTTATGTTAAATTTAAGAAGTATGATACAAGTAACCTTTCAAATTGATACTTTAAGTTGGTACTTTCATTGGGGAATATTGGTCTATCATATCTTTAAAAAAAGTAAGTAAAGAAATTAATGAGTTAAGTTAAATTTAAGAAGTATGATACAAGTAACCTTTCAAATTGATACTTTAAGTTGGTACTTTCATTGGGGAAAGACACTTTTGTTTATGTAATTGTAATTATTGGGGAAATACACTTTTGTTTATGTAATTGTAATTAATTTATGATATTTGAAATTAATGTTGTTCTTATATATTTAATTTTTTTAATATATTATGAACATATATATTTAAAATTTAATATTACATTTATATTATTAATTTTTTTTTTTAATATCATAATAAAAATTAATTATTTCATGGAAAAACTAATCTTAAATACTTAAATAATAATAAAACTCTATATGAAAAGATCAAAATTCTCTCTAAATACCAATAAAACAAATTCCAATGAGAAGACCAAATCCTCCTCTAAATAGAAGTGAATCATAACATAAAATCTATGTTTCACTATTATATGCACAATACATTTTCCACTTTATAACATTTATCCTTAAACTTGACGAATTGCAAAGTAAAAAAAAATGATTAATTTTAAAGTCATTTTATATTCAATGATCATTCCTCCCTCCCTTTAAACATAAATATCTATATTTCACTATTATATGCACAATACATTTTCCACTTTATAACATTTATCCTTAAACTTGACGAATTGCAAAGTAAAAAAAAATCATTAATTTTAAAGTCATTTCATATTCAATGATCATTCCTCCCTCCCTTTAAACATAAATATATTTATTGAGATATATAAATATTCCTTTCTTCCCTTTAAACACAAATAGATTTATAGAAATATATGTATGTTAAATTATTTTTTTATTATATATTGATTTTTTTTCACTTTTCAAAAAGTATTTAAAGTGAAAATAAATTTTATAATTAAATTTAAAATTATATTTAAAATGAAAATAAAATTTATAATCAAAGTTAATGTTATAAAGACATAAATTTCTAAAAAAAATGCTTCTTTCACTTTACATTAATTTGTATAGTTTTTAAAATAATTTATATATCATTATAATTTTATATTCATTAATATATTAATATACTATTTAATATTATTTATTTAATATTATTTTGTTCACTTTCCAAAAAGTATTTAACAAATATTTGAAGATAAATTTTCTAAGTTTAAAGTTAGAATTAAAATAAAATAAATTTTATAATTAAAGTTAATGTTATAAAGACATAAAACTTTAAAAGAAAATTCCATTTAGGAATTTCCTCTTTCACTTTATATTGATTTATATAAATTTTAAAATAATTAATATATCAATGTAATTTTATATCCATTAATATAATATTTAATATTAATATATGTTTTAAAATAAACATAATAATTAAAATAAATTAAAAAAATATAATTCAAAATAAACATTAAAATAAATTTAAAAAATATAATTCAAAATAAACATTAAAATAAATTAAAAAAATATAATTCAAAATAAACATAATAGTCAAAATGACTTAAAAAATATAAATATTATAATTGATCAATATTCAAAATAAAAATAATAATCAAAATGACTTTAAAAAATATAAATATTATAATTGTTTAGTATTCAAAATAAAAATAAAAATCAAAATGCCTAAAAACAATATAAATATTATAATTTATTGTATTAATTTAATTTTTTATCCTATTCATTACCAATTAATTTTAATTTCTTACAAATTAAAAAATATTATAACCTTTTTCATTAATTTTATTTTTTAATCATTTTACAAATAAAAAAATATTATAATTTATTCTATTAATTTAATAATTAAAGTGCATACCAATACACTATTTAAAACATATCACTATTATATAATCCATTCCATTATTAAAAACATATCACCATTATATAATCCATTCCATTAATGCAGTCAAAATATCTTTAAAATAATATAAATATTATAATTTAGTATAGTAATTTAATTTCTTATCCTATTCATTACAAATTAATAAATATTATAACTTCTTTCATTAATTTTACTTTCTTACAAATTAATAAATATTATAACCCCTTTCATTAATTTTACTTTCTTAATTATTTTACAAATAAATAAATACTATAATCTATTCTATTAATTTAATGTTCACAATTGATACCATTACAATATTAAAAACATATCACCATTATATAATCCATTCTATTAATGCAATCATACTATAATCCATTCTATAAAGTTAATGTCAATGCATACCATTACACTATTAAAAACATATCACCATTATATAATTCATTGCATTAATGTAGTCATGTTACTATTGCTTACCATTACATTAATATAGACAATTGCTATAAAGACAAACTTTTATAATTGGAATAAAAATAAAAATAAAATTTATAATTAAGGTCAATGTTATAGACATAAAGTTTTAGGAAATTTCTATAAATTTTTAAGAAACTTCCTCTTTTACTTTATATAGATATGTATAACTTTTAAAATAATTTATATATCACTATAATTTTATATCCATTAACATAATATAATCCATTCTATTAATTTAATTTTCATGTTACATACCATTACACTATTAAAAACATATTATCATTATATAATCTATTTCATAATACATATCATTATAACTATTAAAAACATATCATCTTTATATAATCCATTCCATTAATGTAGTCATGATAATACTGAGTACAATTACACTAACATAATATAATCCATTCTATTAATTTAATTTTCATGATATATACCATTACACTATTAAAAACATATCATCATTATATAATCCATTTCATGGTATATATTATTACACTATTAAAAAGATATCATCATTATATAATCCATTCCATTAATGTAATCATGATATTATTCAGTACCATTACACTAACATTATTATATATCGATTAACATAATATAATCCATTCTATTAATTTAATTTTGATAGTGAATACCATTACACTAATAAAAACATATCACCATTATAATCCATTCCATTAATGTAGTCATGGTAATACTGATTACCATTATACTAACATAGAACATTGCTGGTCATATCACTATCACATCACGGGCTAATATACCCTAATGTACCCTTTGTTTATCTTTTAACCATCAGTGGGCAAGTCGTATTCGGAATAATTCTAAATCAAATAAAAATGGCATAGCGTGCGGCGTGCCCTGTCCTGTCCCGCCCCGCACTTTACTTTATTTGGATTAATTAATAAACCCCGACTTTCATGTCCGGTTGTGTGAAACCCTATCTGGTTGCTTCCTCGACCCGCAAACATCGGCTTGAATGCACGTCCATCGATCTCATGAACAAACCATCAACTTCAATGACTGATTTTTCAGTGAAATCGAATTTTTCGTTAGCGCCATCTGCATGCAGTCGCATTTTCTGATATGCCCCTCCCTCATCATATCTCTGAAACACTCTCCTGCTCTCCATAAAGAGCTGAATCCGATTCAACGACTCTTCCACGGTCTGATCGGTCATATTAGCAAAGCAGAACCTAAACCACCCAGGCTCACTGCAGTGGCAAGAAGAACCTGGAGAAACATTCAACCCAATCTCTTTTAAGATTGTCTTCCACAGTCTAATTTCTCCTTCTTGGTTAGGAGATTGTAGAAGATATCTGAGATCCACCCAGCTGAACAAACCGGCGTTGCTATTCAAGCAATTGATTCCAGCCACACGCAGTCCAGAGACGAACATTTCGTGTCGATTTCGTAGCCTCTTGCTATTCTCTCCTAAATATTTTCTTACAAATTCCGTGTCAGATAGCATTGAAGCAATCAGATGTTGTGTCTGTGAAGAAACCAAGGAAAAACTGGACATTCTACGAGCAGCCGTAACTACTGTATCGTTGTAAGAGTAAATGACTCCGACTCGAAAGCCCGGTAGTCCTAGGTCTTTCGACAGACTGTAAACAATATGAACACACTGGGTCTGAGATATTTTATTGGTGACCAAAATCTCTGCAATGCTTGTGAATTTTGGAGACGAAAAGACTGATCCTGAATAGATCTCGTCGCAGACAAGATGAATGTTCTTCTCAGACACAAAAGCAAGCAACTTTTTCAGAGTCGTAGCGTCCATAGTGGTTCCTAATGGATTTGAAGGGTTTGTTATCAAAAGGCCTTTCACTTGTACATTTCGATCCCTGGCCAGCTGATAGGCTGCTTCAAGGGCAGGTATCGTTATCTGAAAATCGTTACAACTGCTGCACTGGACAGGTATGAGCTCCACTCCTGTGCGCCATTTTAGATCTCTGTCAAAACTGCAGTGACAAAATATTCAATCAGTTATGTTTTCACTTTAGAAAAGATTAAAACAATCTAGTTAATACTATATTCCTTTGAAATTCTAGCTCATTCAGATTATTAATTAGTTATTACATTGTGAAGAACAATACTTATTGATAAGCTGAGATCAACCTGGCACTATTAAAATCATTTTTAATCGACGGTATACATCAAAAAAATGAATTTACCCTGGGTAATATGGCGTTGGCACCAGAAAGGCTTCCCCTGGATCAGCTAGACAGAATATCAACACCTCGTGGGCTGCAGTTGCTCCTGCAGTGAGAACAACTCTATCTCTTTCAAACTTTGCTTTTCTTCCTCCAATTTCTTCCATAAACATTGCAATTGCCTGCATCAACAATTCACCATATTCAATCAGTCACATTAAGTCAAATACACGATCTTTTGGTGTGATTAACAGAAAAGAAAATTCAAGCTGGGTAGAGAACATGTCGAGTTTGTAGATTAGTTACAATTCTGCACCTTTCTGCAAGCAGAGAGGCCATGGTAATCTTGATCAAGAGCGATTTCCTTGAACCTTGACACCCCCTGCTCGGCGCATATCGATGCCTTTGGATGGGCAAGTAGCCAGCTTTCCAGCAAATCGAATGACAGCTGCAATTAATTTCAAACATGGCAAGAATCATTCAATTCTATGCACTCTAAACTGTTTAAAAACCGTTATTTTGTTATCCAATTTGGATAAAAAGAAATTTTCAAATTTTTTTTTTTCAATACATATAGACTAGAAACCATTACAACATACTCATTATGAGTTTTAACATACTCATTATGAGTTTTATTAGTTTTCCAACACATATATGAAGATGTGAAATATATGGGGATGTGAAATAATAAAATATGAATAAATATGTTATGATATCTACCTGATTCTCTGCCAAGCCCATTTGGATAATTCCAGAAGGGTTGTTTATGGGATGGTAGGGATTAGCCTCATACTCCTTCCAGCCATCAAAATAAGGAGAGTCTTCCCCATGGGCTTTAGACGTTGCCAACGATGAAAGACGGGCTACTCTTGCAGGCAACCGACGAGTGGCTTCTTGTTGCTGTTGCATTGTTGGCTTGTCCATCGATCTCTTCTTCTCGAAATGCTATCTAATTCTGCTGTGCTGCTGTTGAATGAAGAACAGGCACTCAACAGTTCGAGCATTCGACGTGCTGATTGTGTAGAACGGTTCGCTTTTATAGTAACTTCTCGAGCACACTGGAGCGCGTCATTCATGACGACAGAAGGTTGAAATGCGAACGGAATAAAAATTCTGGGCAGAAGTTGAACTCAAAGGAGAGAATTGGATAAAACGAATTTAGATCCCGTTAAAACTCATTTGAAGGCCAACGTTTTCCGCTTCCGTTTTTTCCTGGCTTCTTCTTATTCCCTTGCGCCACACGGCACACCAATGCATAAGCCTGGAAATTACGGTATTCAGGTGGCGACCACAATGTTGTCACACCGCGACCAGCATCTCAGTTAGAATTGACAAATGTAAGATCATAGTCAAGGTCCAGGCATACTTTAATTTAAAACTTCTCGCTTTTCCGAATAGAAAATTCTCTAAATGTTTAAATATATTATGGTTGATATTACGAGAAAGTGAGGTTTATTATTATATTTATATTCAAGCTCCATTCAAAAAGTGCGAAACTTATTTCCAATCTTTAGTCAAGATAAAAATATTTCCAAAGATTGAAAGAGAAGAAGGATAGTTTTGAATATCTCTGAAATTCAAAACTCAGTGGGTTTCTTATAAAATTGCGAACAAACTTTTATCTTATCTATTTCCCATCTTAGTCACAATAAAAATATTTCCAAAGATTGAAAGAGAGCAAGGTTTGTTTTCAATATCTCTCACAGTCAAAACTCATTAGGGTTTCAAGAACCACCACCTGGAATTGGAAACTGAATAGCTTTGTAATTTTGACCATACACACATTGAGGTTTTAGTTATCTCCGGAGGCGCCCAAAGTTTCTCTTGCAAACCGCTATCTGCCCCTCAGGCGCAAGACAGCACAATCGTAGAGCAAATCGTGATTGGTTATGTCGGGGTTTGACTACAGTTATTACTGACAAATGCGTACCTCATTGTAGGTATTGAAGATCTTAGTCAGTATACCGCACAGATATGATGTTGGGTATTGAAGATTTGGAGTGGTTTAATTAAGGAGTAATTTTTTTTAGTTATTTTTTCTGTAGGTTTTTGGCAGTCTTTTTTAAATTTTTGGTCAATTCAGAATTTTAATTGATTTTTAAGTATTTGGGTTGGTTTAAAACTCGCACGGTCACATAATTGTGACTAATGCACGTGGAAAGGCATACAAAACGGGCAGACAGCATATGAAACACACAGACCATTAAATAGCCTATTAAATCGCCTGAGTAAAAAGCAGGGACAGGTGAGGAAATTCGTGGTTAATAATCCAAACGTGATATGAAAGCACAGACCACTAAAACACTTGAGGAAAACGCAGGGACAGGTGAGGAAATTCATGGTTAATAATCGAAACGTGGTAATGTTAAACGTTAATCATTTAAACGTGGAAATCATATAGTGCTATAGTAATTTCTTAATATGATTATGTAAATGTTAAAAATTAAACAGGTTAACGGATGCATTAAAAAATACAAGGAGATTATGAAGAGTAAGGTAAATGTTAAAAAGTAAACAGGTTAACGGATGCATTAAAAAATATAAGGAGATTATGAAGAGTAAATCACATTCATTGATTTGGGAGGACGACTAAGAATATTCCAGCATGTTTAATTGTTAGTCATCAGATTAGAATTTTAGATTAAAAGATGATTAATTCTGCCCATTAACAATAGGTATACACTTTAGGCTTAATAAAACAAAACTCCAAAATAAGATTATAGAGATTCTAAAATACATAAATAGTAAAACTCAAACTACCCTGAAAATCTGACACTTTTTTTTACCTTAAAAACTAATCAGTTTCCTTAAAAACTAATCAGTTTCCTTAGCTTACTCTTTGAAGATTTTAGGTTACTCTTTGAAGATTTTAGACAATATACTGCACAGATATGATGATGGGCAAGTGTTGAATGTTTTAGTCATAATCAACCTTTGATCGCCATTATTTCGCAATTGACCACCTTCGAGTTATTGTCAGCATAGATCCTCTTTTCTTTGTCCCTACAGGGTGTCGTGGAAATCTACTGAGAGAGAATTGTTCATTATTCCTCCACGTGATGCCTGGTGTGAAAAAAATTAAGAATTCTTCCGAAAAGACGCCATTTACAGGTATCAGATGTTGACATGGAATAATATTTTTGACTTAATTGTGTTGTGTCGTGTTGTTTAGGTAAAAGTGTTTTCGTTATAATATTGATGTGATAGAGACAAAATTTCAAATAATTTAAAAAACTTCATAACTGGTTTAGCAAACAAATTAAAAAAATAATGGATATAATCATATCAATCAAGACTATCAAGGATATCTTTAATTAATAAAATATAAAATAAAGACTTTTATTGTATTTTAAAAGTTTTTATGGTATATTTTTGGATGGATTTTGTTTCAAATCTGATAAAAAATTGTTAGAAGTTTATATTTGAGTTATTAAGTATGTATAATTTTAATGTTTTTAGGATTTTTGCTGGTGTTGATTTCATTTATATATTTAAAAATGCAATTTAAAGAACACAAAATGATGATTGAAGATAAAAAAAGTTCAAAAAGTCCAATATTTAGACAACTCCAAAACTTTATGCTATTTAGTTTAAGATTTTCACATTGCTTGTTATTAATGTGATGTAAAGAAGTTCACGTGGATATACACATTGTATATAGCATCACTTGATGAGTAATTACATAATATGTTATTAATGTAATATGTGGAAATTTATATAAGAAGGATATGATTCAAGTATATAAACTCAAACTATGATGCATGCTATTATTGTGTGGATGTACAAGGATAAATGTATGTTTATTGATGTATGAATTTATCTTAATTTTGGATCCGTAAGTGTTAAGAGGGATTAGATCCCTTGAAGTGAAAACCTTTATTAGAGTGCAAAACTTGAGAAAAAGGTTTGCACCTCGAGGGATTTGATCCCTTTAGTGGTTTGATAGATTCAAAGTTAACATTGATGAAGGGAGTTTCTAGTCTGGAGCCGTCATGTCAAAACTTTATATGATCGTCATTCTATATATGTATATGTTTTAAATGATTTTGATCCTTTGAAATTTAGCAAGTGTCATCTATAACCTAGAGAGTACTATAAAAAATATCATATATAACCTAAAGAGTCAAAAGTTACATGAGGAATAAAGTTAATAGTAATAAAGTAATAAGACACATATAAATAATAAGAAATAGATTACATATTTATCTTCTCAATCTATCTTCTTCATCTTTTCTTGTAGCCACATATGAGCCTGGCTTTCCCATATTTTCATATCAACCATATGAGAAAAGAGGTTCAAATTGAAGACCATTCAAGCCTTTAGGTGAGATATCGCAGTAAAGCTCGTACCCTACCACTTTTTCTTTTCAATATTAATAGTTGTCTTTTCCAACACTAATCCTTGTGAGTGCATGAACCAGTGAAATCAATGCACTAAAATCAATTTATCAATTGCACAAACATTGAAATCAATGCACTATAGTACTAAGAGCAATGCAACAAACAACTTAATAATAAATTGTTGAGTTTGCAAACAATGAAATGTGTGTAATCAATTATATGAAGCATTCAAATCAATGCACTCGAATCAATTGTATGGAGCATTCAAGCCAATGTATTGAAATAAATTGTATGTTCGACATTCAAACCAATTCACTGAAATAAATTGTATCTAGTATACAAACACACAAATCAATGCACTATACTAAGAGCATTTCAACAAACAATTTAGTCCATTGTACAGGCACTGAAATCATGTTCATTTCCATTGTACAAACATTGGAATTAATGCACTATAAATTTTATCCCTCGTATATTTTCAACATCAAGCATATATGCCTCGCTATATGTTTCTAGTTTTTAGATTGCTCATTTTATAATTTCTTAAATCGATGCACTATACCTCGCTATATGTTTCTAGTTTTTAGATTGCTCATTTTATAATTTCTTAAATCGATGCACTATACCATAACTAAAACTAATGCATTCACCAAGAAATGTAATGGAAAGGCCAGTTGCATCTTCACTAGAGGATTAATGTCCAAGGATTCTCCCATGTTCATAGCAATGGTTTTCTCATAGATCTCTCGAAATAGGAATATGCACTTGTTTTCCTCACTCTCATTGATTCTAAAGGTAATATTACTCTGAAACCATAAGTTGTTGTTCAACCCCTTTACTATACTTATAGTGATTTCATCACATTAATGATATTAATGTTTATAGGCCATCTAATAGATGTTTCTCTTGGATATGACTCTTTTTCCTTGGACATGGTATCAAATCAAATGTCTCTATATGTATTTGCATCTCAAGTTTCAGTTCACTATTTTTCTTGTTTCTCCAACAATATCTCTAAACTTATACACTCAAGTTTCCAATAACTAATGTACCTCTAGAAATGTTTCCAATAGTTAGAGTTTGTAGTTGTCAAATGGCATCCAATAAAATAGATAGTTGACTCAATTAATCTAGATCTCAACCCTATGGATTATTTAACTTGATTTTTGATTGAAATACAATATGTTTTCAAACATGTATACACCATAAAAAAAAATTAATGCCATTCACACGGGTAATAAATTTAAATTACCAATGGATACTATTTCTTTTTTATTCAATTGTCTGGTATGACTTATGGAGTTGTGTATACTTTTCATGCTTGCAATGTGTTATATTATTTTAAATTTCTATTTCTTATCATTCAAATTCGAATGACTATCCTATTTTTTCCATGTCCATCAACTAATCAAAGTTGTATGCTTTGTTACTTTTTGGTTTATGGATATTTTTAAGTTTTAGATTGCTCATTTATCATTTCTTAAATCAATATACTGAATTCTTTTGCATTGTATCATCATTGAAATCAATTTACTTATGAAAAAGCGTGTTGGATTGGTCATGAACATTTTCACTAAAAAACTAATGGTATGAGCTTCTTCCATCTTCACAAATCTACATATAAATATTTCCAACTAGAAAAATACACCTATCCCTCTCAATCTCCTGAATGATAAACCGACTATTACCCCTAAACTACATTTCAATCCCTTTACTATACTTTTAATTATTTTATAACATTAATTTCATGATTTTAACAATTGCCCATAAAGATGAAAAGGTACACCATAAATATAATGCATATTAAAATTAAAACTAAGGTGCAAAAGAATGTTTTCTAAAATGCATGTATTATAAAAAGATCCATAAATATAATGAATATAATGGATATTAAAATTAAAACTAAGGTGCAAAAGAAAGTTTTTTAAAATGCATGTATTATAAAAAAGATCATATCTAAAAAAAATAGTAAATTACTGTAATTGTCAATATAAGTTTGTACAACAACAAAGAACTCATTATAATTGGCAAAGGAAAGGTATAAAAAAATATGTTGCACATTTTCTTTTTCATTTCAATATTGTAGTGATTTTATTCTTCCATGAGTCTTATTTTTATAGATGTTTATAGGTAACTCACCCACAATGCTAGGATACAAATATTGTTGGAATAAAAACACCCATTTTATTTCTCTAACCACCATCCAACTCTATCATAAAAACATGGTCATATGAAACATTGCTTACCTTGACTCTATAAACATACCCTTATATCTTTCAATGCTTTTTTATATTGTTGTAAAAAATGTAGTTACTTATTAGAGATTGCATTTAGTGATTTGTTTTAACACTTGTTAGAAGCACTTTAAAAAAAAAACACTTGATAAAAAAATTCATCCTCTAATAATAATATATAAATATTTATTATTAATATAAAATATGAAAATACAAAATATTAAAAATATAACTTAACAATAATATATTAAATTTAATATTTTCCCTTAAAACAACCCTCCCCTATATTAAATTTAGTATTTTCCCTTAAAACTCTCCTCCCCTTTTCTCCCCTTCCAACCATCGTCCTTCCAAAGCCATGACTAAAGGGAGAGATAGTGGTGGCCTATGAAAGCACACTCCCACTAGGAGGGGAGGGGAGAGGAGGGGAGGAGTGGATTATAGGAATGGTCACCCCTTTCAATTTTATTTTATTTTTTTTAAAATAATTTGTCATTATTATTATTTTTTTAATATATATAATAATAATAATAATAATCTATTTGTAAAGTCACTGTCAAGTCAGATATCAAATTGGTGTATGAGATTTCATTCGTCTAGCGATTTGACTGGTAAAGTCTACAGAGGTATATATACCCTACTCCCCTCTAGATTTGAACTTGTGACCTTTTAAGAGGAAACACATGTTCAAATTTACATTTTTTTTCTTAATAATTTGATATTGTTTTTTTTTTAAATGATTTTATTAAAAATTAATTTTTATTTTTAAGTTTTCATTATTATAAGTTATTGTAAGTTATTATTATAATAAGAAGTTAATTTTCCATTTCTTAAAAATAAATTAAAATGAATGGAAGGAAAAGTGGGACTAATTCTCAAAATTGTCCAATCTATTTGATTTGATTTTTTTTTTTTTTTTAATTTGAAATTTAAAAATATAACAAAATCATATTCTTAATATAAATTTAAACTTATATGTTTTTAATTTTAGTTTTTAATATAATGATGATGATGATGATTAACCTCCACTAAAACATTGGTCTAAAACAAATAAAGAGTAGAAATTTCAAACTTAATTTTATAGTTTTGTTTACATATATTTTTCTTTTTACCTCATGTTTTAAAAAATTTGCAATTTCAAGCTCGAAAAAAAAAGTGTTACTAATAATACCGTTTCTTTTTTATTGAACTGTGATTTCAAGATTTTGATCATAAGAGAAAAACCTAATCCAAGACTTAACTATGAGGCTGGGACGACTAACTTGTAATGGGTCAAACACCCTTCCAAAGAACGCAGTGCCTATTCTTCAAGGAGAAACGAATCACCAAGTTACAAAGTGACTTTCTTCCAATTGGGGACATGCAACGAAGTTCCTGTTAGGGTGCACTCTTCTTACTTTATTCCGTTTCACCCACCAGGGGGAAGTAGGTAATTCTTTAGAGGGTGAACACCTATGACTTTTGAGATTTTATATCTGCATATCTGATATCAGTGTAAAATAAATAAATAAAAGGTTTCCCTTCCTTAACAGTTCTCCCCTAAACCCCCTCCTTAATCTATTGTGCTTCGCTACATCTTCGACTTTGCTATGCCCCAAAAGAGAGAATAAAAGTAACTGCCCCCCTTTCCTGTTAACCATCCAGAGGCCTCGGCGGGGAGCTTTCCCCCTCCGACCCTGAATCCTCTAATTTTGCCTAATCGATGAAATTCAAAGAAAGGTGATGGGACTCACG
>CBVK0100240617.1:0-13442 GCA_900067695.1 Picea abies | reverse complement strand
TATTTTGCTATTTTCTTGACCAAACCAAAATCAACATTTCTTTTGAGATTATTTTGGAAATACAGACTCTCTAACCTATTTACAGAAATTTAGAAATCAATTTTAGAACCCAACCTATCATCCAAAAAAACTCTAATAAAATCCATCGATTTATTTGAGGAGTTAACACTGGCTCCTATTGGGGATGAACACCTCCCTGCGAGGTTTCAAGAACCATAGAATCAATGCCTTTCCTGGAAAAGAACCTAAAAACTAAACTATCTCCTAGTGTTTCCATTGGACATGGAGTTATTGAAAAATAAAAACTAAGACTATCATTACAATGTCTAGGCTTTACAGCGTTGGACGAAATAAAGTTTTAAAAATCGCCCGTTTACCGGGCCACTGAACACTTCTTCACCCTCCAGATTTTGCAGAATGAAAGTGTTATTGTTTTTCACCTGAGTAATCATAAAAGGGCCTGTCCACAAGGATTCGAACAGTCCATGCTTGCCTTTCTCCTGCCGAAGGGCATCCCACTTTAGAACCCAGTCACCGATCTGAAAACTGTCCACCTTCGCCTTTCTATCAAACGTCTTTTTGATCTGCATCTGATGAGCTTCTGATCTGTCCAGTAACTATTGGCGAGCTATGGGATAACCTAGTTTATCCATAGCCAGTATTTCACTTACTTTAAACTTTGATGATGTGGTCTCATCCTTGTTTTCGAAGGAGATGAGGTGGATAAACATGGAAGGATAGAGCACATGTGCCTTGTTTGCAAGAGAACACTCGCAGGAAAGAAATAAAAATAATTCCTCAAGTGGGATATCTAAATCTAGGGAAAGATATAAATCTTCAAGGAAATTTCTAAAGGTATATTGGAGATGTGGAAAAGAAGTGCATTACAAGAAACAAAGTAGATGCAAAAGTCTTAAGAGAGGGAAGGAATCTGATGATGCCTCTTCTACAAAAGAAAAAACACTCACATATGTAGAGGATGTTCACTTGGATTATTCAAGCACAAATGTAGATCACGAGGCATGGCTAGTCGACTAAGGTGCATCCTTTCATATGAATCCTCATAGGGAGTGGGTTTTTGAATATGAATGGTATGATGTGGGTGATGTTTTTATAGAAGATGAATCGACAACCAAAATCGTAGGATGAGGAAAATTCAAGTTGAATCTCATGGATTTTAGAATTAGAACACTCTCAGGTGTTCTTCACTTCCTAGGATTGGCCAGAAATTTGATTTTTGTAAGCAAGATGGACGATGTAAGTGTTAAAACAGTTTTTGAAAAAGAAACCCGCAGGATGGTTCAAGGATGAATGGTGTTGTTGAGGGGAGTTCGGATTGGAACTCTGTATAAGCTATTAAGAGACACTATTGGTGATGGGTGAAATGGTTCCATTTTTCCTGAGATTGGATTTGAAGAAGGAAAAACTTCTACAGTCTCTAGAGAAAAGACTATGTTGTTGCATCAAATACTATGACATATCAAAGAGAAGGGCCTTCGAGTTACTACACGGTAAGGGTATGTATGAAGGTATGTCCAATTTATCTTTGGATTTTGATTTCTATGAACATTTATTATAAGGGAAGCATAATTGGGTAAGATTCCCGTATGGTGCTACGAGGGTAGGGGGAGTAATATAGTTGGTGCACAATGATGTTTTTGGACCTATGTTAGTTCCATCACTGGGTAAATCTGTGTACTATGTCTCATTCATAGATGACTTCTAGAGGAAAACATGGATTTATTTCCTCAAGAATAAATCTTAAGTATTTGAAAAATTTAAAGAGTTTAAGGCTCTTGTGGAAAATCAGACAGAGAAGAAAATTAAGGTGCCAAGGATGGATAATGGTGGAGAATTATGTGGAAATGAATTCGATGAATTCTGCAAAAAGTATGGTATAGCAAGGTAGAATACTACTCCATACACACATCAACATAATGGATTTGTATAAAGGATGAACAAGATGTTGATGGAAAAAGCAAGGATAATGGTCAGTGGTGCTAGGTTAGGATGATAATTCTGGGCAGAGGCAACTGATACTACTTTTTACTTGGTAAATCGATCACCTTTATCATTGTTGGATGACAATACTCCACACTAGGTATGGACTAAAAATAAATCCTCTCTTACACATCCTAAGGTGTTTGGATGTGATTCTTATGTACATGTTCCAAAGGAAAACACGAGTAAAATGGATAAAAAGGTTGAAATTGTATCTTTATTGGATATAAAGATGGTCTAAAAGGTTGTAATCTCTGGAACACAAAAAATAAGAAGGTAGTGTATAATCAAGATGTGGTATTCAGAGAAATCAAAGATGTTTTCAAACAGGAAGTCCTACCAAGGGAGTAAGAACCATATAAAACAAAGTTTGAATTGAAGGATAATGAATCAGACTCTACAGAAGAGCATGAATTAGAAGAAGAAGACCCTCATATTCGAGTATTGAGGAGATCGGTTCGGGAAATAAGGAAACCATAAAGGTCTAATCCACCTTACTTCCATTCAATTTTTTCTTTGTTTATTAATAATGATGTTTCTAGAACTGTTAGGGAGGTAGTGGATTCATAGGATGGAAAACTCTAGAAAAAGGCCATGGTTGAAGAAATGACAGCTTTGGAAAAGAAAGAGGCTTTGGATCTAGTGGAGTTGTCGACTTGAAGAAATCCAATTGGTAGCAAATGAATGTTTAAGAAGAAGTTGAATGAAGAAGGAAAAGTGGAGAAATAAAAATCTTGGTTAGTAGAAAAAGGTTATTCCCGGCTAGAGGGAATTGACTTTAGTGAATTTTTTTCTCTTGTTTCCAAGTTAACCTATATTATATTTCTTTTAGTTCTTGTTGTTGAATTTGATTTTGAAGTAGAATATATGGATGTGAAGACAAAATTCCTACATGGGGATCTATAAGAAGAATCTACATGAAGCAACCATAAGGATTTATAGGGAAATAAAGAGTTGGTATGCAGGATGAAAAAGTCCCTATATGGGTTAAATAAATCACCAAGGATTTAGTATCAAAACATTGATACTTATATATTGGGTTTGGCTTCACAAGGATAAAATTCAATCATTGTGTGTATTTAAAGTTAGTATGTGATAATCTTATCTATTTGGTATTGTATGTGGATGATATGTTCCCGATATGAAACAACAAGGAAATTCTCCAGGATGTGAAAACTCAGTTGTCCTCTAAATTTGACATGAAAGATATTGGTGTTACAAACTTTATTTTGGGAATGGAAATTAAAAGAGATCGGGAAAATAGGAAACTCGGGTTGAATCAGAGAAAATATGTTGAGTCAATGAGTAGAGGTTTAATATGCAAGAATGTAGATCGATAAAGGTCCTTATTCTTGTAGGTGTAAAGTTATCTGCAAATCAGTGTCCTAAGACACATGATGAGGAAGAGGGCATGTATTTTGTTTCATATACTAGTGTGGTTGGAATCTTGATATATGAAATGGTCTGTACTAGACCAGACATTGCACATGCAGTGGAATTTTTGAGCAGGTATATGTCAAAACCAGGAAAGGAGCATTGGACAACAATAAAGAGGATTTTTAGGTATTTTTGTGGCAATACTAGTTATGGATGGTGCTACCAAGGAAGACCAGGATTGGGCATGGTGTTGGAAATACATGGATTTGTTGATGCAGACTGGGTTGAGGATCTAGATAGTAGAATATCTACAAGTGGGTATGTGTTTAACCTATTTGGAGGAGCAATTGGTTGGATGAGAAAAATATAGTCTGCAGTGGCACTCTTAACTACATAAGTTGAATACATGGAAACCACTCATGCAAGGAAGGAAGCAATATGGTTATAGAGATTGTGTTCATGTATTGGGTTACTACAGCAAGATGTAAGGATATATTGTGACAATTAGAGTGTAATCTACCTGATGAGGAGCCCAAATTATCATTCTAATACAAAACATATTGACGTTCAATATCATTTTTTCAGAGACATGGTTGAAGAGAAGAAGGTGTTTCTGGTGAAGGTGGACACTTTAGATAATGTTGCAGATTCATTAATAAAATCTGTGAGCACTACGAAATTATCTTGGTGTAGAGAATCAATGGGAATTTCTTCCTTGGATTGTTGATCATGAAATCTTGTGCCCCATGTATGAAAATTAAACAACAAGTGGGATAATCTTGGGTATTGGTTATATTCTTTGCATGACTGTAGGTCCCCCTATAGGTGGTTTATTCGCCAATTTTTTGGGTGTTTTTTCATGTTTGGTGGGGGAGGTTTTTTGCCTTTGGCGGTTTAATGGTGCATGGTATTTGAGCCCGCGATTTTCTAATTCCAGTTAAGGAATTAGGGTTTTAGTCTAATCTGGGTCAATGTATTAGGGGTTTTGGATGTTGCAAGATCCTATATATTGTATTGTAAATACTGAAGTTGGATGATGATGAAGAAGAATTGGATTTGTGACTCTATACAAGATGTTAGTTTTCTTGGTTTGGGTTTCGAGGGTAAATCTCTATGTATATGTGTGATTGCAATTGTGTTATTTTTTGTTTTTAAAGAATCTGTGTGTGTGTGTTGCATTACTATAAAAGATTTAAACCTTACATGAACAACCATACAATCAAATGATCTAGATACTCATTAAATTTCATTGATGATAGAACAAGAAAGTTACAAATGCGTTTCCTTAAACATAAGCATGAAGTCTTTGAGGTATTTAAAGAGGTAAAATCTTTTGTTTAGAATGAAAGTGGAAAGAGGATAAAATGCTTAAGTGATAATGAAGGTAAATATACTAAGAAGGAATTTGAAATTTTTTGTGCTAAATATGGGATAAGGATCAAAAGTGTTGTTTCATATATACCATATTAGAGTAGGGTAGTTGAAATAATGAATGTAACTTTCTTAGAAATGGCAAGGTTCATCTTGTATTCAAATATCTTGAATTATAAATTTTGTGGTGGAGTTGTCTCATTTGTTGTACATATTTTAAATACATATTCTAGTAAATGGTAAGGGATATTATTTTTCATAAAAATGGAGTATTAGAAAACCTACAATTACAGATTTAGGGTATTTGATAGTATTTTTGGGCACACATACTTGATGAACATGATCCTAGCTTGAACCTAAGAGAAAGAAATGCATCTCTATTGAATATAGTGAGGAGTGCAAGGCCTATTGGTTGTATGAATATAAGATCAATGATGTGTTTGTTTGTAGCAATGTGAAGTTTGATCAATATTACTCTCCTTATAACCCTGACACTTTTGCAGATACTCCCTCCATTGAGTTAGTTGGTTATGTTAATGATGATAATGGAACAAATGATGATAATCTCAGTGAGGATTATGCTCTAATTGATATAGGGTTGATTCCATTGAGTTAGTTGGTTATGTTAATGATGGTAATGGAACAAATGATGATAATCTTAGTGAAAATTATGCTTCAATTGATATAGGGTTGAGTCCATTTAGTTAGTTGGTTATGTTAATGATGATAATCTCAGTGAAGATTATGCTTCAATTGATATAGGGTTGATTTGGTTGGTATCTTCTCTTATACTGATACTATTGTGGATATTTCTTTTTCAAATATTGATACTTCTAATGTTGGTTCTAATGAAGTAAGTAGCAACAAGACTATTCCAAGTGGGAATACAAAACTAATGAGGTTGTAGGTGTTGAAGCATGCAAATCTTTAAAGCCGAGAAGGACTAAAGGGAAAAGTGATCATGCTCTCATGGATAAGATGATGGTTGTAAAATATCCAATATATTATTAGCAAACTAAAGGTAAAGAAGAATGGGGATATGCTATGAAATAAGCTTACAATGCTTTAAAAAAAAACTTGAGAGTTGGTGCCACTTCCAAGATGTAAAAATTTGATTGGTTGCAAATGGGTGCATGAAACTAAATATACTTCAGATGGGAAAGTTGATAAACATAAATCAAGATTAGTTTCTAAATTATTCTCACAAAAAGAAGAAATTGATTATAAACAAAAGTTTGCTCTAACTGCAAATATAAACACCATAAGCATAATAATTTCCTTCAAATGGCTTAAAATTACAACTTCAACAAATGGATGTTAAAAATAAATTATTGAAGGATGAGCTTTTTATGGAAATTTATATGCAATAACCATCTAGTTTGTTGAATACATATTTATATGGTTTTGAAGCAAACACCCAAAGCATGACATGTTAAAATTGATGAGCATTTTTTAATTTGGTATCAAAAAAAATGTAGATCTAATCTAAACTTTTTATATAAAGAGGTAAAATGGTGAAATCTTGATTGTGTTTATTCATCTAAATGATTTGGTGATTACAAGCAGTCAATATGGCATGATAAAAAATTTAAAGTATAACTCGAATAACAAATTTTATATGAATAATCTTGGTCTACTTTATTATTTCTTGGGATGAAAATATGGTAACATAATGATGACATTTTTCTATCCCAACCTGAATATTTTCTTATGTACTTGATAAATATTAAATGAGTGATTGTAAAATTGGCCCTACTACTTTTTAGTACGGTGTAAATTTATCAACGAATTACCCTTAAGAGGAAGTTGATTCTACTTTATATAGACAACTTATTCAAAGCTTGATTTATTTGATTCATTATAAACATGATATATTCTTTTTAGTTGGTTTGGTTGCTACATACATGCACAATCCAAATGAATCCCATTTGAAGGCATTCAAAATAATTTTGAGACATATTAAAGTCACAATCAATTACATACATGATTCATTATGACACATATGATGAAAAATGTTCACATGTTAGTTATACATATTCAAATTGGGGTGGTGATCCTAATGACATAAACTCTACAGCTAGTTATATATTTAATATTGTACTAATCTAGTTTGGTTGAGTAAGAAATAAAATGCTACATCATTATCTTCTTTTGAGAACATATATAAAGCAACACATGACATAACATGGATTAGGAATGTCTTGTTCTTAATCAACTGAAAGATATAGAATTTGAATGTTACAATAATAGTGTAATTCAATTGGCAAATAATCTAGATTTTTGTGCACAGACTAAGCACATGGAGCTAGATGTTCATTACCTTAGAGATCTTTTGAAAAATAATATGATTATATTGAATTTTGTAGAAATGCATGACATGCCATAGATATCTTCAATTTGTTAATGGAGGCAAAGTTTGTGAAGTTGAGATTTATGGTTGGGATGAAGGAAGTTGACATTAAGGGGAGATGTGATGCAATGCCACCTTCCTCCTTTCCTTGATGTATTTTGTATTATTACCTTAGTGAATATTAAAAATGGGTGTTCAAATGTGTAATATTGCCGAACAACAAATTATATGGCTTAATTTTTGATGTAATCCTTAATTTCACTTTTTAGTGGTTGTTTGATTCATTATTTCTATATAGTTGTTTGATTCATTATATTTTAGTGGATGCCTCTAGAAGGTGAATTGTGTATAGACAATGTGCTCATTTGTCTCATTTGCACAACAAGGAGATGAGACATTAGGAGATACATGGATATTTTTTGCACAAATCTTATTTTTGGTTTAATGCTAAATATTGGATCATGGACTCCATTATCTAATCTCTCATGTAATGTTTTGTTATATTTTTTGGGTTGACCATGCCTTATTACTACTATGTATTCTAATGAAGTGAAGACATGGTTATGGACATCCATCGTGCATAATTTCTATAAAGTAAAGGTGTGGAAAATAATGTACAACTTTGATACCAATAATCAAGCCACCAATAACATAGACTAGCATGGGTGTTGGTTTTCAATTCCATGTCTAAGAATGGTCAAATGATGTGACTTGGGTTGCACTAAAATAAAGAAACAACTAGTCAAATAACATGATACAGATATTGTTGTAATCATATTCAACAATGTAATAGTGGAAGTAGAACTATTCGGGGGAAGAGTGCACTAAAAACTACATAATTAACACCATAATTAACACACGGTATGTTATGAACCAAACTAAAAAATAGTCAATGAAAAGAATCTACTTCGAGGGGGAAACTCCTTTTACAATATGTCCAATGCACAAGACAAGATTCCTATACAAATGAATCTCCTTTATTATAAATAAGAGATAAAGTAAGCATTTTGTAACCTAATGTGTTAGGGCCCTTAGGGGCCTTAACATAGCCTTAAAAAATATTTTCCCTCAAAGCTTGTAATTGAGGGTGTTAGCTCATGAACTTCTCTTTTTCCCATGTAGTTGAATGTGATGCATAAAGACAAGGAATTGGAGAAATATTGACACAAGAAGGGAAACCTCCTTTTACAATATATCCAATGCACAAGACACGATGCATATACAAATGAATATCCTTGATTATAAATAGGAGATAAAGTGAGCATGATGTAACCTACCACTAAGTCAACCATTAAACTAATAATAAATGAATGTTAGGGCCTTAGGGACCTTAACATAGTAGAACTATTTTGGAAATATAATAACACTTATGTATGTATGTGTATAAATTCTAACAACAAACCAAAGATCAAATAGTCACTCAAACAATATACATAAGCAATTGCTCAAATTGTATAATCTATTGCCAATATAGAATCTAGTAAGAAATTGAGAAAATACCGAAACATTGTAGAATAATGGTGAGTTGAGTTGTGTAAGGGAACAATTATGGAACTTGATCTTGCAAATATACAAAGAGAATCACTGAGTGTTATTTAATATCCCATGCATACAATTTACAATAACACTCCATTCGATTGGTTTCCAAATTTTGTGTTTAATGGAAAAGCATTTATAGAAATGACCTAGTTCTTAGCCAAATAGATCTTTCAATGAAGCATTAAAAAGATCACAGACCTCTTTAACACTTATTCTCACTATTGGAAGGCTTGGTTGTAGTTGAAGCTAGGATTTTGTTTGTCCATCACATATATATTGATATTGGAGCATGCCAAAAGTTTAATCCCTAACAATGTATACATTAACCTCAAGTTGCAAGCACTTTGTAGCATTGTGGAGGGAATAAAGATGGAATTTTACCCATGTCTTCAATAAATGTAGGCCCGTTTATAGGTATAGATCATTAAGTACAATCGCTTTTTGGACATTAGGCTCAATAAATTGTGGAGACTTAAGTCAAAATAAAAATAAAAACATATATACAAGATCAAATATATTTAGGAGCTGCTAGTTGCCCAACCAAAATGTCCATTATAGTGTGGCAAAAAGGAAACTATGAAGTATTTGTCCTAGTTGTGTGATTTTTCTAAACCACCTTGGGAGTGGGTCTCCAAGTTTTGTAGTCAACATTTTTGTTCCCCTATGTCTTGGAAAGTTTCCCTTTTATGAGATAAACTTCCTTGGGCCATTCTATTCAATTCAACATGATAGATTATTTAAATATAAACTCGCTTCTAAAATGAATGAATGAACCTTTATTAAAAAATTAGTGTAGTAAATACTTTTCATAACAGGATGGAACCCTAATATGTATAATATTTATTTGTAGATGAAATGAAAGTTCAAACGATTGATATGGATATGGGGCATTTGTGCCAATTACTAGATTTTTGTGGTGATGCACCTTGCACAATGAGTAGGGAGCCCCTTGCTAATTTCTTTGTCTACTCCACTTTGTGGTAAAATGAACCAAAATGAGAATCTAGGATTATGAATTAGGGTTTGCAATAGAATTCAATCATGGTTTGTCGAACTGTTTTGGATTAAGTGGTTCAAAGTAAGTAAGTCATAATTAGAATGGGTGGAGACTCTTAAGGAATTCAATTCATGGGGATTGGGGACATACTTTGGGATATTGGTTGGTACAATTGTGTTATCATGGAAGAAAATGGGTATGAAAGATGTCAACAATGAAAGGTGGATTTGGTGGGGGGCCAATGGTTTAGTAATTATTTCGTTTAGTGGTGGCACTGACATAGATTTGTCAGTAGGGAGTTCCCTCTAATATTTGGAGTATTGAAGGGGCTATCTTGGTGTTGAAATTAAACCAGAAGAATTATGTGTGGAATTGGAGGAAATGAATGAAAAATCCCCTGGTGTGGATGGGTTTCCTTGTGATTTTTTTTTGAAATGTGGAAATTCATTTCCATGGCCATGATTTACATGGCAAGAAAGTTCTTCCCTACAAGGAAAATAGTGGACTCACAAAACTAAGGGTTGATTTGAAGTTAATTTTGAAGAATTCATCCAATGATACCATTACCTCTGTTGAAATTTTGGTATGCTCATTTAACCATAGACAATGTCACATCATTGTCACCCAAACATAGGCATTCACATATGCCACCCCCAACAACACTAACCTTTACTTAGAATAATTCTGGCAAGCCTACTCCAGAACCAATAGATAAACCCTAGCTGCTAACTGCAGCAACAACTCAACACAAGTAGAGCACTCATTCTCCAATGGTCGCGCACAAGAGAGAGAGAGTCTACATATCCATAGAATAAGTTGCATACACAACTACAACAACTGCATCTTCACTACTCTCTCAATATTGTGCCATACTTTGCTAGAATATCACCAAGAGTTTCACCAAGCACCACCAAGAATATCACCAAGAGTTTCACCAAGAACCACCAAGAGAATCACCAAGAATATCACTTGATAGCACTAGAGAGAGAACAAGACCAAGAGATGGTCATACACCCTTATTCCTCCTTACAGTTGTAGTTGCAGCTGCAACTGCAGCTCTCCACAAGACTTGCACTCTAATTGGGTATACAAATGAGCTAAAACGTCCTCTATTTATATTAATCAGTCGAGTGACTTTTCTAGTTGGGATGACCTGACTTTCTGGTAATTATATTTTTTGTTTATCTTTTTCCTATGGAGATTACTTGTATTTCTGGAAGATAATATTCTGATATTATTTAGTTTGCTAGGTCGACTTGTCTTCTAGGGTTTCCACACATTTGTTTAATGATTTACTTGCTTCTGGAATATTATATTCTAAGTCATAGTTTACACGTGGAGGTTAATACCTCTCGCAACTACTAGAACATCAACACTCCCTCTTAGATAGGGAGGTATTAACTAATATGTTATTCATGTAGTGGTCTCAAACACATCCATCTATCTCACATAGCATGGGAATGGTCTTGCAAACTAGTCTACAGGTAGCATCACCATAGCCACTCATGATATCATATGATCAAACATATAAAGTATCACCATCATAGCCACACATTATCCATATAGCTGGAAAACACCTCCAATACTATTGGTTGGCCCTCCAGCTAGTAACCTCTGATGCCACTGATCGACACTCTAACTGGGAATGATTTTTGACACTACATGTCGACATCTAGTTCACACAAAACTAGTAACTCGTCAACTCACACATAGTTTGACTCAAAAATTTAACACTCCCTCTTCACGAGGAACGTATTCCTCTTGGAATGATCATCATCGCGGCTTCTGCACTTCTGCACACCTCGGCCATTATCTTGTTGAATTTCATGAATCCATACATCATAAAAAGTTATGCACTTTCATTGGAGTAGTGTACCAGCCTTCGCTAGAGTAGCATACCAACCTACGCTAGGGTAACATACCATCATGTGTTGGAGTATCATACCAACCTGCATTGGGGTAACATACCAGCATGCGTTGGAGTAGCATACCAACCTACATTGGGGAAACATAACAACCTACGTTGGAGTAGCATACCAACATGCGCTGGGGTAACATACCAGCCTGCGTTGGAGTAGCATACCAACCTGCACTGAGTAGCATACCAGCCCACATTGGAGTAGCATACCAACTTACGCTAGGGTAACATACTAGCATGCATTGGAGAAGCATACCAACCTACGTTGGGGTAACATACCAACCTCTATTGGAGTATCATACCAACCTGTTCTAGGGTAACATACCAACCTACATTGGAGTAGCATACCAACCTGCGCTAGGGTAACATACCATCCTGTGTTGGAGTAGCATACCAACTTGCGCTGGGGTAACATACCATCTTGCGTTGGAGTAGCATACCAACCTGCACTAGGGTGATATACCAGCCTACATTGGAGTACCATACCAACCTGTGATGGGGTATCTCCCACTACTGGGGATCACATCACTTCCTGCTACTAGGGAATACATCAATTCTCACTAGTTGAGAAAAACATTTGGACTATTCCAAGATTATCCCTGATAGAGGCTTGGTCAACATATATGCTACCTGTTTTTTGGTAGAAATATATTGCAACAAGTGTCTTGTCATATTCTTCTCCCTCTTGCTGGGAGAATCCTCTGGACACAAATCAAGCTTTGTACATCTATAGGATATTTATCTGCAACATGCTTGATCTTGTAGATCAACTTGGAAGTCACCACTAACTTCCCTTCTAGTCTCAGAACCAATGAAAAGATATATATCATATTTGTTATGAATGGATTCTTCCTCGATCACTGTAGAAAATTCTACTGAAGCAAGGGAATCTTCCCATAAGATCTCATATCTCCTCGAAGCCTCTGAAGCTTTGATCTAGCCTTCTCAGCCCATGGCATTTGTCTGCCAGTTTCGGAAGATGTCTCTCTCTTCCATATGAATCTGAAAGTCTCTGAGTCCCCATTTTCCCTTTGAACCTTGACTCACTCTGAGTCTATATAATCTTCGGAGCCATCTACTTCTCCTGATATGGCTCATCAATGTTGCATCCTGCAAAGTTTCATGGGACCACGTTAGTCTCTTCTTGGTTTTTGCAACGATTCTAGGTAGGCCCTTCTGGCTCTACTAACTCTTCCCGATGATCTGAAGAGTGGTCAATTTCACTAGAGAGATTTGTCCGGTCATCTTTGGAGCCTTCTTCTCCTTACAATCAATATCCATATGAGATACTATGTATCTCGAAAAAGTAACCTTCTTCGTCTTCTTCTTATTTGGTACATAGATGTATACGGTTGATCCAGATTTAGCAGAGGAACGAACTGATTAACATATTTAATACAATAAACATAGAGATATGAAGAACAATACATATATCTACTGAACATTATCTTATATTGAATAAATGAAATAGGATGAAATTGTAAAACTGCAGAACTGAAACAATTTCTCCAATGGTGGCAGCTATCTTTGAGAAGAGATGTAGATGCTACGTGCATCCGTATGAGAAGAATTATTACAATGAGGCTCTAGAGGCCTTTTTTGATATTACTCATGAATTCCAAAACCCTAGACATCCAAAAACCTAACCCTATGAGGTGAAACCAGGCTTAAACTGTAAAAATGCAGAACTGAAACACTTGCTCGAATGGTGGTAGCCATCTATGAGAAGAGATGTGGCTGCTACGTGCATCCGTCTGAGAAAAATGATTACAATGAGGATCCAGAGGCCTTTTTTGATATTAATCATGAATTCCAAAACCCTAGACATCCAAAAACCTAACCCTAGGAGGTGAAATGCCAAAATTCATGTGGGCCCTTATGGGTAAGTT
>CBVK0100240616.1:0-13443 GCA_900067695.1 Picea abies | reverse complement strand
CCTTTGCATTAGAAGTTCTTCATTAACTCTTCTTATTGTACTTTCTCCTTGCATTCTCAATATATTGAATACAGTTTTCTGCTCTGTTCTTTCCTCTCTGCATTTCTTGCTTCACAATTTATCATTAACAAGCTTTGTCTCGTTGGCCTTCTCTGGCAAGTTCATTGTGCTATACAGTCCCAACAAATGGTGAAAGAGCTTGACATCGTGGAGGTTATGTCTCTACCAAAGTGAGAATGAAGATCGTTACCATAGCATTCTTTGTCTTGGTGAATGGGAGATAGTTCTTTTTATGCATTTTTACTTTGCGTCACTTCACCACCTCTTGGCCTATTCACTATTTGTCCTCATAGAGATTGATAGATTCAAAGCATCGACAACAAGTTCACACTAACAAAGAGTCCGATAGTGAAAGGGTTGAGCTACAAGAAACCTTGTGATGTCTAAGCAATGATTCGAGTTGAGAAATTGTTAGATTTATTGAACACTCTAATCCTCTCTTCTTTGGATAATATAGTAGCTACTAACAAAAACACTTTGCAGTATGTTTTGACCTATTTTCAAGTTACTCAAGCCAAAGCAGCTTTGTTGCAAACTCGACTTCTTCACAATGCATGTTTTGACCTATTTGCAAGTTACCCAAGCCAAAGCAACGTTGTTGCAAACTCGACTTCTTCACCATGCACTTGAGCTAAAGAATCTTCGAAAACATTCTGAACTAGTCCCTATTCAAAACCCTCTTTTTGAAGATGATGATGTTGATTCAGACCAACAGCCAAGCAACAACAACTCGGTGAGTCACCTCCAAATTCAAGTACAGTTTAGTGTCCTTTTTCCAAGTGGATCATCAAACCTTGGGAAGAAGTGAGACACAACAAGCACATAACAATTCTTGGATATGAAAAGGATGTCACCTTTCATAATCCGGATTACACCAAATCGATCTAGTTTCAGAGTGTTGGATTGCTTTAAGAAAATTCACATTGACCAGTTCAAGAGCAAATTCCTATATGCCAACATTTTTAGCGATTTGGCCACGTGGAAGATCATTGCTTTGATATTCATCCTTGCGAGCATTGTGGAAAGAACAATCATCAATCCGACAAATGTTCTAACATCAAGAAATCTGCAAGAGTAAATAACCACTATGGGTGGATGGCTTCTTGGCGATGGTCATATGGGTGGATGGCTTCTTGGCGATGGTCATCAATAGTCAAGAAGATATGTCATTCATATTGACAGATTCACTCTCGAGTATTGATGCATCTTGTAATGAAAGGATTTTCATCTTCTCACCTTGTCCCTGATAGGGAGAACAACATCAATGATTGGCAGTCAAGCTTCAAGTTTTGAAGTCCCATCAATCAAGCAATAGCAAGCGAGTGTGACAAGTGAGTGTGGTTGGTTTGTGGTTTTCCTTAAACCACCCCTTAGTAGAAGACCTTCAACTTGGTAGACAATGGTTTATGGTTTTCCTTAAACCACCAGTTAGTAGAGAACTTTCAGCTTCTGCTAGACAACAATTTATGGTCATCTTTAAACCAGCATTCAAGAGCACTTCCAATTAAAAAAAGACACCAACTCCCAGATTCTAGTTAACTTAGGAAATGTTGTGAGAACCATTGATCCTAGAGCAGCTCCAGAGTTTGTGTTCATCCTTAAACCACCAAATTGATTTTTGGTCTTCTTTAAACCACCATCATCATTTGGTTTGTGGTAATCCCAAAACCACGAAATTCAGAGAGCGCATTCAGCCATCAATAGTTGCACACTTTCGTATTTCAGTTGCCCACTTCCAAACTTCAGCTCTCACCTTGGACTCACATACACCTTTTCGGATTAAGGGGGGGATGTTGGAAACATAATCCATTTAAGGTTACTAGATGAAGGAATATGAAACGTTATAAGAAGTAACTATTTTAGGGAGTCTAAGAGACCTTGGAAGATGAATCCAAAGGTCATTGGAATGTGTATATATGTGTATCATATCAATTAATAAAATGTACTTCATGTTTATTCAATTCAGTATGTCCAACGAAATGGAATTCATAAAATCCTTCATGGGTATAGAAAGTAGTTTTGGGAATATCCTTTTCATGTATTCTTATTTGGTAACATCCTAATTTTAGTTCAAGCTCATAGAAATACTTAGCACCATTCATGTATTCTTATTTGGTAACATCCTAATTTTAGTTCAAGCTCATAGAAATACTTAGCACCATAAAGCTCGTTCGATAGTCAATCCATAAATGGAATGGGAAATTTGTCTTTAATGGTAATTTTCTTTAAGGCTTGATAGTCGATACAAAGTCTATAGGAACCATCATTTTTCCTTATGAGTATGATTGGTATCAAATATGCACTCTTGCTTCATCTTATTATGTTATAATCTAATAATTCTTGAACGAGGTGTTCAATTTCCATTTTGTGTATGTAATACTACCTATAAGATCCTCCTAATTGGGGTTGATCCAAGGATTAGTTCTATGATATGATCTTAGGATTGTTTTGGAGACAACCCTTGAGGTAAGTCATGAAAAGAACGAGGTGTTCAATTTCCATTTTGTGTATGTAATACTACCTATAAGATCCTCCTAATTGGGGTTGATCCAAGGATTAGTTCTATGATATGATCTTAGGATTGTTTTGGAGACAACCCTTGAGGTAAGTCATGAAAATGGTATTATATTTCCCAAGTATCTTATATAGTCCTTTTGGAATCTCTATTTCATCTGGTACTTCCTCCATTGAATAACAATGTGAAAAATATAGGCTTAGGCTCCTTTCTTAATCCGTTTTTACATTCTATTGGACAAGAATGTTTGAGGAGTTGGGCTCCTAATTCCATGAAACTTGTTTGTTTTTTCCATTTTCATACAATATTAGGAATTGATTGTTTAGATTTCTGTGGTGAGAGTTATTATTAGAAGTATTTGGATAAACCACAGTGTTCTCGATTGTTTGTCGATGTTTCAGATCCATATCAGGATCCATCTTCAGGACAAAAAAGCCTTAAGAAAAACATGTGAGAGGAGCAGCAATAAGTACTAGAGAGGGAAGGAAGGAACCCTAAAAGTTGGCTCAGTGAAACCCTAAAAGACAACTAAAAATAATCCTAAATTTTTTAGGTTTTAATGTTAGCCAAATCTCTAAAAATCCCTAATAACAAGATAATCATAAATGAAATACGGTGGAATTGGTTTTGTATATTTAACCATATAATACCAACAGTGGCCAAACATTTGCCTTGTAGGATAATGTCTACTCTCTCGATAACCATGGTATGCATTGGAGATTTTAATGTATAATATTTAATAGACAATTATACCCTATGGCACTTGCCATCACATGAAGTAGTTTTGTCTCTAGGTATTATGACATCAAAGTAGGAGGTGGGGTAGATGAACATATCTAATTGTTTTCCTATTCTTGTCTCTATGAGGTTATGTGAACTCCACTATTTATAAGCACTATTACATTTGTTTTCTTAATGTAACCAAAACCTTTAAGATTCTTGGATTGAGAAATACCTTTCATTGAGGAAATAGAGAGTGTTCAGATGGTATTTTGACCGCAAAGTTTGTCATTGGAAATTCCCATGTCAAATGTAGAAGTATCACCTACCTGGACTATCCTTTTCACTATTGTTGTTATTTATTTCACAATGGTAGAACTTTTTTTCTTCCATTTGTGTCATGGGTTCCAATTAGGTGCATGACATTTAGAACATCAACTTTTATCCTTCCTTGTATTTGATGGTGAAATTTTTTTGTGGGGAGAACTATATTTTGAACTTGAGTTTTTGAATTGGGGACAAGGAGGTGGCTAATAGGGCATTAGTTTCTCTTCTACGATTTTGGATTTTTTTTGTGTTTGTTCTACATCCTTGATATCTAGTGATTTGAGTTTGTTTTTTATATTCTCTTTCCAACCTGATATGGCAATTTGTAGTAGGCACTCATGAGATCTAGGTCTTCGACACAAGTGGCCAATAAATGCAATAATGAAAGTACTCCTCCAATATGTCTAATTGTTGCAATCAAGTGAGTTCGTCCTTGTCATCTATACTGTGAAATCTTTTGGGAAAAAAATGAATATATCCCAGTGTTTTACTAATGCTAGGATTTTCAGATCCAATATGAGAACCAATAACAAGCCTATCTCTCCATGTGCATCGATGCAAGGTTAATTTTCTCTTCCTCATTGTGTATCTAATATATCTCAAAATAGCATTCAAGTTTATTAATGCATCTTGTACCCTCCCAATCATCTTTGCTATCAAATTTTGGTATATCAATTTTTATATTGTGCATGAAATCATGGAAATGGTGTGGGAGTTTGGGATATTTACTCTATTCATTTTTTTCAATGCTTCTATATCATCCGTGAGCAACTTATGATTCTCGCTTAGCTTGGTTAAATGTCTAGCTTTTGGTAGAATTTTTGCATCACTCTAGAAAGACTAGTCTTAAATTTGGTATCAATATTTTTAATTGCATCACTTAATTCTAAGTTGGGAGGCCTTGTGCAACTTAAAAGAGAGACCTTCCTTGATTTTTATGTGCTCCTCATAATGAACTCATTTTATTATGATAAATTGTGAATATATCCAAAAAATGGGAATGAGCTTTGCTCGGAACAAGAATGTAACGAAATATATTAATGGGAAGATAATATGTAAATTTACATTAATGTTTGGCACAATTATTTATATACACAATTAAATAATTACTACTCTTCAATTAAATAATTACAACTTTTTATAGTAATCCATAACTACAATAATATATTAATCATTATTAATTGATATATTAACTTAGATTTTAATTACAACTCTTAAATTAAATAATTACAACTTTTTATAGTAATCCATAACTACAATAATATATTAATCATTATTAATTGATATATTAACTTAGATTTTAATTTGAGACATATTACAATACACCTCTTAAAAAAACGTCATCATAATTCTACTTTTATTTTATATTAACTTAGATTTTAATTTGAGACATATTGCAATACACCTCTTAAAAAAATCTTCATTATAATTCCACTTTTGTTTAATAAACTATACATGTATAATAATTGTGTGTTGAAAAAACAAGACAAAGAAAATTGAACTTTTGTATTAGTGAACACTTTGAATATATTCGTAAACCTTACATAAACATGTTAAAAAGAGAGCTTTTCAAAATTGGATTAAAAATCCACGACCTGCTTTCAAACTTATTCTTAACATTTCATGTGTAAGAAAATATTCATATATCAAAACATGAGAAGTTCCTCACTCTCCTCTGTTAGGTGAACCCGGGATCTCTTCAATGCACATCTCAAGTCGTTGGAGGTAAATTCAGTTTGCCTAATACCCTGCATATGCCAATTTCATTTAATGTTGTATTGTTTTTTGGGTTGGTTTTTATTTTGATCCCAATGTAAAGTGCATATTAATTCCATGATTCACTTGCAATTTACGTGAAAGCGTTATTCTTTTTCATGCTTTCACCCATATTCAACTTGTATTGCTATTTCTATACCTCTCTGTGTTTTCTCTTTACACCACTTCACGTTTCATATGTCCAAATTGTCTCTACAAATTGTCTCCATATTCTACTGAAATTTGACAAAAATGAGGTAACAAAGAGAAGAAAACATACATACTAATATAAATGTGGTCTATAGAACAACAAATAAGAGTACCATACCAAATCATATTTGACAATATGAGACAGATCAAAGTTAATGAACAAAGGATCCATTTTGTAAAATTTTGTTTGTGCTTCTATTGAATCTATGATAGCATACTAAATAAAAACAATCTTAATCTTAGAGGAAAATATCATTCTTGTTCAAAATCTTCTTTCATAAATTTGGGTTTCACATTAGAAGAGACATATAAACTATATACATATGCCATATAAAATCGTGTAAAGACTATATACATAGGCCATAGAAAATTGGGCAAACTACAAGAAAATAATTGTAGTTATCCCAACTGGTTGACTACCTGGCATGATTATTATGAAAAGAGGAAAGCTTGATATTTAAAGAAATAATGTCAGCTAAGTGACAAGGGATGAAAAAATCCAAAGAATAAATCAAACAAATGTTATGCTCTCCAGCAGTTGACTACCAGGTTGATTGAGTCCCTTCATGTGGCCAACATTATTCCCATAATTCAATTCGGTCCCCTAGCGAAGAGAAATGAAGGGCTAGTTGCAAGAAATAAGAACTTGGTAAGAGCTCAGTTGGTACTTAGAATTACCCTCTAGTATCTTTCTCTTCCCCTCACTTCATTAGTAAATTTATATCTAATGAAAATTGTAAATTGATCTCTATTGAAAATTGTTATTGTATGCAATGTTCCTAATGAAATTTTACACTTAAAATAAACCCTTTCGTACATTGATTTCTAATGAAAAATTGTTATGGTATGCAATATTCCTAATGAAAGTTTAAAGATGTTATATCGATTCTTTAAAATAAACCCTTGAATGAAAAACAAGCTATAGATAAACATAAAATCTTACAACGTAAAGCTTTCAATCTATGTACTAACTCAAAACCCTAAAGACATACAAGAATGATTAAAATAGGGAGAACTTACACTGAAGCATATATGTAAATTTAACAATGGACATTTTTTTGTTCACAATGCGATTTGATTATTCATTTTTCATGACTTTTCTCTTGCAAATACATTGGATCCTTATACTCACTTTATTGACAACATGTGCGAAGAGTAACTACAGAGAAGGAAGTATTTCTCTTAAACATGAGCAAAGGAATTATAGACGTGTATATTGCATGAAGCAAAACAGGTAACCTTGCTCAATGCTAACACTTAGTAATTTGTGGCCATTAATATATTGCATGAAGCAAAAACGGTGCACACATGCACATAGTATTAAGTTCAAATCTAACATTAATCCATTAACATTAAAAGTTTAATGAATCCTTCTACAAATACTAACTTGAAACTTAAATTGAAACCTAAGAAATCCTTCCATGCATGCATTAAAGGATCCTCAATATAAGGCCAAATAAGAGGAAGAATTGGTTTATTGCCCAAAACAAAAGGTGGATATATTTAATTGGTATAGAAAAGTGTTATGGGAAAAACATAACACAAAACATAAGATAAGTGATTAAAATGTCATCGATGTATGTGAAAAGTTTATGAAAAAGACGGCAAGTTGTTTACAATAGTCCCTACTTCCTTGAGGCAAGAACTAATAACAAATACTTCAATATGAATTTTAATTTTCTTTGTTATTCACGCTTTTTTCATTATCATATATTTTCATTTTATTTCTTCACAACATCCATTCAATAACAAAGATGATTAAAGGGACAAAGATTAAGGAGATATTTTAAGGAATACCCTTTTACATATTAGAAAAGTAGTGTATCTTAACATAGTTTGGTTCCAACTAATTAGCAATATTTTAGCAACAATTTTAGAGGTTGTTAATATATTTATGAATGTATTTTTCACATATGTTCATTGCACACTTATATGTATCAGTAATGTATTTTTAATTATAGCTAAGGCCAATTTTTTATCGTTTATTATTATTCATTGTAATACTATGGAGTGGTTAATGCTAACCTAGTTAAACTTGCATATGTAGGTATATTAATCCATCCTTGAGGTAGCGCCCCACTTGAGTTGTGTATAAATACATCACAACTCTTATTTGTAGAACATCAAATTGTGATCTTCTTAATCTCTTTTATAAATTGTTTTATGTCTAAGGACATCTATATATTTGGTGTTCTCTTGTGATTGGAATTTCTTTCTTTTATGAGCATTTATGCATCTAGTGTACTACACTTGTTCTTGGAATCTCTCTCTCTCTCTCTCTCTCTCTCTCTCTCTCTCTCTCTCTCTCTCTCTCTCTCTCTCTCTCTCTCTCTCTCTCTCTCTCTCATGTACTTGTGATTGGATTATTGCAAAAATTAGATTTGTCTTTGGTTCCATTTGATTCTCTTTCTTTCATGTACAATTCTCACCATGCAGGTACCAGAGCGGATGTGAATCTTACTCTCCCAATTCAATAGTTCATTTGAAAACTATTGGTTAGTGGCATTTCTCTTACAACTGTGGAACTAGGGTTTCCTAGATCATTTTTTCAAGGGGTTTTCTAGGGTTTCTATAATATTAAAACCCTACTCTTAGGCCAACGCCTCTCTTTCAAGATCTTCATGGAATCCTTAAGGTATTTTACCCTTCCTCAAGGCCAATGACTCCTTTCGTAGGCCTACCTAGGATTTTACCCCTTAGATCTATAAAGGTGCTTCATTTTCCATACAAAGGATTCTTCTTGTTGTTGTTAATCCCAATGGATTCAAAGTGGATGTTTCACTAATTAAATGGGGTCAATTATCATACTTGGGAAAATCAAATGATTCCAATCCTTCGAAGCAAAGGTTTATGGATGTATTTTGGGAATCCCCTTCTTGTTGATGATGATGAAAGTTATGAATTCGTATGAATGAAGAAGGATGAGCCTCTCAAGTTGACCACTCTATATATTGAGCTAGATTTATTCATCAGACCAAGGACAATAAAGGTGCAAAAAATGTCTAGGACAACTTTTAAAATATCTTTTGAACTATGAACACCACTCAGGTCAACCAACTTGAGACCTAACTTTCAAATCTCAAGATGAGTGACTTCGACACTATTGAGGAATACATTACATGGTTTAAAATCCTAAAGTCTGAAATCACAATAGTAAGTGGAAAGGAAAAATCAAATTCAAAATATGTAGGCTATTTATGAATAATATATCTCCAACATTCAAGACTTTTGCTATTATATTTTACAGTGTCCATTTATTTGTTAAAGGTGCTACAACTCCTTCTCTTGAGGAGGTTTTTTTGATATTATCCAACATCAAGTTACCTTAAGGAATATGGGTGAACTACAACACCCATCCATCCACCACCCTGCGCCACCTCGAGATCAATCCCATTCAAAGGCTATCCAGTTCCTTCTCAATCAGAGTTTGATCAAGGTAAAGGAGAACACTCAAAAACCTCTAAGAAGAAAGACTCATATTCATCTATTGTCATAGTTAGGGTCATATCTTCAAATATTTCCTTGCTCATCTTCAAAAAATCAAAGAACTTGCAAGATATATAGTAGTTGTCAAGGAGTTTTTTTGATGAAAATGTTAGTTCTTCTCACAATGTACATCATGTACTACATCATGTATATTGATCCTCCTCTTCTCAGCAAAAGTGGATTGTTTATTTTGGAGCTACCCTACATATGACCAAACATGAAAAACTTCTCTCTTATTATAAACAATAACGTGCAATAGAAATTAAGTAGTTAAACTTGACAATTCATCCTTACAAGTTGCAAGGTGTCCTGATGTCATCATTCATATAGTGAATTTTGGAAATTCTCTTCATGTTCCAAGTGGTGGGATAAACCTTTTTTCTATGCACTTCATTACACACACCAATAAAAAAGTGGAAATGTTACAAAATTGATGGGTTGTAAAGAAAATGAGTGGTGGTTTGAAGGTGGTTTCCTTAAGATATTGTGATGAATCCAATAATATGTACAAGTTTGGAAATATTCAATCTTCCTCAAAGAGAAAAGGGTTTGTTGTTACAATAGTCAATGTCAATGACACCATCATGCTATGAAATTAGTGTCTCAATCACACCAATTATGGATCTTTGTGACCTATAAATTGACTAGATGTGGCTAATGACCTTCCACAAATAAAACCACCCATGGTGTTTATGAGGGGTGCGGAGTGAAAAATCATCATCAAAATCCCTTTCCTAAGGTCAAAGTGAAGTGAGTTTCCCAACGTCTTGCATTGATTCATAGTGATATTGGTGGGCCTATCACTACACTTCTATTATGGGAGATAAGTCTTCCTTTCCTTCATTGATGACTTTCACTTATTTCTTTAGTTATAGACCATTAAATCTAATGATGAGGTCTTTGTAAATTTCAAGGAATTCAAATCTATTATGGAAATCAAAAGCAATAGGAAGATCAAGTGTATGAGAACAATGGTAGAGATGAATATATTATCAATGCTTTCCAAAAATTTCTCATATCTCAAGGAATTTATTGGTTGAGAATCATTCATTACACTCCACAACAAAACAAAGTAGCACAACATAAAAGTTGGGCTATCCTAGAGAGATGATTCTTTCCATGTGTCAGTAGATATATCACCTTCATAGTGTGATGTTCCTACTTAACATGGTTCTCCAAGCACTCCCTCTTTAGTAACTAAATAAGTAATTGGCCCTAATGAGATTGATGATTCATCTAGCCTCATACAAGACATCAGTTGTTCTCAGGGTGGTTTAGTGCTCCTTCATCAAATGAGAATTTAAGTGATCACGCCCCTCCAATTGATGCACAACATGATAATGGAACACCTTCTCCAAACAAGAAAATCAAGGATGATGACAATAATGGTGATGATGATGATGACTTCTTGGGAGGCTCATCTACTTTAGCTACTCTCCCTCCAATGCACCCAAAGCCTCTACCTAAGTGGGTTATCTTCACCATTGTTGATGTAGCTAATTTTATTGGGGAAAGTGCCCTACTTGAGTTGTGTATAATAACACAACTCTCATTTATATAACATTATCTTGTGATCTTCTTGATCTCTCTTATAGAGTGTTTTATGCCTAAGGGCACCTCTATCTTTTGTGTTCTCTTTGTGATTAACATTTCTTTCTTTTATGAGAACGTGTGCATCTCTCTCTCTCTCTCTCTTCATTTTTCCTACTTTCACTTATAAATCTAAACAAATGTATGTGTCTATTCTATCTCCTTTATTAAACATGTAAAAAATTATATTTATAATCATTTCCAACTAAGAAACTTTAAAAGATAATTTATTTACGCAAGTTATATTCTCTTTCTAGAATAAGAATATATTCATGCTTTTATATATATATATATATATTCTAAACTTTTATTAATATTAAATACATTAAATCAAAAATTGATTACATATCTAATAAAATGCAGTGATTTTTTTTACTTTAGTTATTAGTTTTTAATATTATTTTATTAATTTTTCAATATAATTTGTCTAATTTTCCATATCATTGTAAATAAAACTAAGAAAAACTCATTAAAGAATCATAATATGTACAAGAGAAGACATGGAAATACTTCATCATTTATTTATTTTTACATTAGTTATTAGTTTTTAATGTTATTTTATTAATTTTTCAATATAATTTGTTTATTTCTATATCATTGTAAATAAAACTAAGAAAAACTCATTAAAAAATTATAATATGTACAAGAGAAGACATGGAAATACTTCATCATTTAATTAGCATGAGGTAAAAAGTAAGCACAAATCAAAATACTTTGCATATCATATATATTTTTGTAATTAACATGAGGTAAAAAGTGATCACAAATCAAATTACTTTGTATATCATATATATTTTTGGTTTCGTTAATTAATATGAGGTAAAAAGTCATCACAAATCAAATTACTTTGCATATCATATATATTTAGTATTGTCATATAAAATGATAATTACAAAAATAATTAAGATTTACTTTTTTTAAATAAAACCATATCTTATGGCATACACTATCAAATTACTTTGTATATCATATATATTTAATATAAAATGATAATTACACACTGAAAATAATTAAGATTTGTTTTTTTTAAATAAAACCATATCATGTGACATACACTTTGTGAATCTTTAAAAGAGGACTTAATTAAAATTTAATTACTTTGTATATCATATATATTTAATATAAAATGATAATTACACACTCAAAATAATTAAGATTTGTCTTTTTTAAATAAAACCATATCCTATGACATACACTTTGTGAATCTTTAAAAGAGGACCTAATTAAAATTTAATTACTTTGTATATCATATATATTTAATATAAAATGATAATTAAAATTTAATTACTTTGTATATCATATATATTTAATATAAAATAATAATTACACACTCAAAATAATTAAGATTTGTTTTTTTTAAATAAAACCATAGTGTGACATACACTTTGTGAATCTTTAAAAGAGGACCTAATTAAAATTTATGCCCGTCATTAAATGAATATTTAAATTGTTTAAAAACATGTGTATGTATTTTATAATTATGTATAAATTAACATGATTATGTTGAATGTGGTTGGTGTAAATAGATAGGTGTCACTTATAATGAAAACGTTTTGATAGAAGAGAATGGTTAAAAGATAAATCAAAAGAAAAATGTTCTGAATCGAAATGTTGGAATGGAATAAATATGGTCATGATTTTGTTTTATTTGATTAAAAAAATTAATCCAAAATATTTAGATTTATTATTAAAAGAAGAGGAGTCATGTTGAATTTAGGTGTTTTATTTGTTGCAATGATTATAGTGTATTCCTAAATACACTATTGCAATCCTTTGTTAAGCAATGTGACTAAAAAATTATTTAATTTCTCATCCCAAAGAGTAATTCTATGCATGTCTGTGTAATAATACAACTACATGTAACAATAAATTTTCCATGAATTAAAATAACATTATCCCAAAATGTGTGTTTGCATCAAGTTTTTTTTTTTTTTTAAACCATTCAATGTCTTTTTGGGGGTCATAAAGTCTTTTGGGGTCATAAGGGGAATGTAAATTTCTGGTATTTGTCACTTCACTCACATATTCTGAGTTAGAGCCCATAGTATTAATGGAGTCAAGCATGATTCCTAAAAGAAACCCACTTCAATATTAGAAAATATTTTGATTCAAGAACATGAATCCCATTATTGCTCAAGGACTATTGTTATCCATGGTCAGAAAACCAGGGTATGGCAGAAGTCATTCCAAGAGAAAGAGGTGGCATCGATAGGAATCGTTACAAAACTAAAACACAAGTTAGCATAGCTAAACATATGGAATGAATAACCACATATTGTTTTGATAGACCGATATGATCATCTATAGAACTGAAGTGTAATTGAATCCAATATAATGAGGAAGACTTAGTCCACTTTGATAACCTTAGGCACATATGAGATCTTAATTTCATGCCTTGAATAATGCACCAATGGACATGGTTAGGGCCACTTTTATATTCATGCCTTGAATAATGCACCAATGGACATGGTTAGGGCCACTTTTATAACCTTAGGCACATTTGAGATCTTAATTACATGCCTCAAATAGTGCACCAATGGAAATGGTCAGGGCCAGTTTGATAACCTTAGGCACATTTGAGATCTTTGTTTCATGCCTTTAATAGTGCACCAATGGACATGGTTGGAAACACTTTTAGTCGGTATGACCGACCATTCAACACTTGGTTTATTGTTCAATCAACCACCAAATCAAACTTCGACTATCTCCAGACTGACACCAATTGAATTCATAAACATCAGAGTTGGGAAGATCTTTCAATTTGAACAAATTGCTCCTGC
>CBVK0100240615.1:0-13443 GCA_900067695.1 Picea abies | reverse complement strand
CTTAGGAAAAATAAATCCTAGGTGTGTGTGAAGTAACTCCAACACAACCACATAACGAAGGAAAAATATTCAAGACTATAATTTATTCATCCAAAATTGTAAAATTAATGCAATGATATTAAAATGTTGAGGATATCAATATATAGGAAGGCTCTTTTTATTTTCAATTATTCCTTAAACATGCACAAAATTGCAAAAAACCTAAGGTTTTAGCACAATGGTAAGACACAAAACTTTATGACTCTTGCAAAAATTTTAAATATGTGGATTCAAAACTAGGTTTAAGACTTTCCCTTTTTTTAAATAATGTTACTTTGGCTCAAGACTAATATCTCCAAACAAAGACATGCATAGGCATAACCAGCTAGATATAAGAAACCCACGGGTCAACGTGAGTGAGGATGAGGAAATGTGATCGATAAACTTAAATTGTATGATAAAATCCTTTCATAATAGGGTAACATATGACAAGAAACATTTGATGTATTGTGAGGTGGATTATAACAACAACTCCAAAACAATAGTTCAGAACCCATGAGTATGAAAACCCCATAGACATTTATATTTATGAACCTAGGTAAGAAAATTAATTAAAAGGAGAGGAAAATGTCTTACACTATCTCCATATGATAGGAAGATTTCAAATAATAACCATAACCTTTAAAATGAATTCCCATGAGTCAAATAACAAACAACATATTCATTCGCAATCAAACAGAGATTTTTTTCCAAATTATAACCACAAATATTAACATGCATGTGATGGGTTTATTGTTGGAGTTACATACCTTTCCTGTAGTGCTTATTTTCCTTTCAAAATGCGTTCTAATTATAGAAACAATCTCAACCAAGGTTGAATATATATGTTGTTCCATAGGAGCAAAACTAAAATAGTAAGGAGAAAAATGCTAGAATGTTCGGGTGACAAATCAATCAAAGTGCCTGCATCCCGTGCATTTAATGCATGGGACCTCACATTCTCCCAAGATAAATAACACCATTAACTCTTGATTCAACTCACCTTCCACTATGCTACTCAATCACCAATCACATTCCAAATAAACGTGCCACGCATACCATTTATCACGTCCCCAGAACCATGTCACCTCATATCGTTTAATGCATATCCAAATGATGGGACACTTTTATCACTCTGTCCCACATTTTTTTCTAATAAACCATGTGACATGCATATATAAAAACCATCATGAAAGGAAACAACAGGTTCGAAAAGGTGGTGCCATACAATATCACCTTTGATTATATCATATGTTATATGCATTCAAACTTGAACGTGCCACTGTCGTGTCAACATATTATTACCATATAATTTAATATAACATATGTGAATATATCATGCACAAATTGTATCATGTAATAGGCCCCTTTCGTTTTAGAATATGTCATATAAACAAAGAAGGACCAAGCTTATGTTATTGAGACATATTATCTATAAACTAGAGAGGCTTGAATTGCTCAAGAACCCTTTGTAACTTCCTTATAATATATATGAGAAAAATGCAATACAAAGTTTGTTTTTTTAATTTATGAGAAGAACCATATTCTTGTCGCAACAAGATAATAATAAAACCATAGAAATAACCAATACCATTGTAAATTGTAAGTGAGGTTGATTCTTGAACTACCAGCAAAACATAATCAGGACACATTCTTATGGAATCACATTAGCAAACAAGTGATACTTAATCCAATGGGATATTTGAAAGCGAATGACCTTGATTTCTTGCTAGGGGGAACCTATAGTTATATATTTATATCATAGATAAATAGACAAGAAATTTTAAATTGTTCTCTGCAACCATTTGAATGCTTGGTGGATTAGTTGGAGATTTAATGAGTCAACTTCTGACAACTCCACAGGGTAGGAAATTTCATAATTTTCTATAACTCACGAGTCTCTGGTTTTTCTTGCATCAAAATTATCCATTTTCTCTGATACACTCTTGCCAAAAAATTGTATTGAGGGAAGAATGTGAAAGAAGAAATGAGAGTAGCTTTGTACTTCATGTGTCAACAATACTTAGTAGGTATGGAAACAACTACAGAAGTAGTGTTACAAACCAAATAAGGTCATATGTTTATTTCCATTCTTATATAATTCAAAGGAAGTATATAAAAGTTTTGGTTGACCTCGAAAAGAAAATGGCTAAAAAAACTAAATTATCTAAGAAAAAACTCAAAAGAAAGAAAAATTTGAAATTGATGAAAACTAAAAGAAGTCAATTATTCAGAAAAGAAGAGAAAAAAAAAAAAAAAAAAACTATATACAAGAAGAATTAAAAGTTTTATCAATTAAATCAGTCTCGTTCAACATAATGTTTCAAATGAAAACCATTTATTGTGTGAGAAAAAAATCACTCTTCCATGTGTTTTAACAAATATGAATTATTACCTATGACCCAGCCAAAGATTCAAAAATTTTGAGTTCTTCCATTTTTTAGCGTGAGAAGAATCCCAAAGGAGCACCTTTTCATTAACTTCAAAAACAACATATTTATCTTTTTTTGTCAAAATATTTGTTTGTTGTTTGTTTCCTTTTACTCATATTTTCTAAAGCATGATTTCTTTGTTCTTCCAAGGAAAGCAAAGCATTTATCCTTTGAGAAATATTTGATGTGCTTAATTCGTCAACTTGAAATGCTAATCGAAGTGAGGTGAGTTCAAGATCTATAGGCATAATAACTTATTGACCATATAAAATATGAAATGGAGTGCATCTAGTGCTATATTTAGTGGTGGTTTGATCCACCCAAAGTGCATACATGATAAGTGTGTGCCACTAATGAGTATTATCATCTATGATCTTCTTCAAAATTTTGATTAAGTTCGTATTAGTGGATTTATCCTTCCCATTTCCTTGTGGATAATAGGTAGAAAAAGTAAAAATGTTCACACCAAATTTACTAAGAAATTGAGTGAACTTAGCAGAAATGAAGGTTGGCCCATTATCTGAAATGATTTCAAGAGGAAGATAAAAATGAGAAAATATATTTGATTCCAAGAAAGAGATAACACATTCATCTTGTGCACATTTAAGAGGTACAACTTCAATCCATTTGGTAAAGTAATATGTTGATGTCAATATGAAAATATTTCCTGCAGAAGATGGAGGATTGATAGGACCAATGAAATCAAGCCCCATTTAGAAAATGGAAAATTAGGTAGAACAAGTTGCAAAGAAAAATTTGCAGAAAATTGTTCCTTACCAACAAATTTTTGACACTTATCACAAGCCCTTGAAAATTTGAAAGAGACTCTAAAAATGAAAGGTCGGTAATACCTTGTACTCAATCTTTTAAGGTAGTGGATTTCACTGCAAAATGAACACCTATATGAATGTTTGAATATGTTGATATGTTTATTTCTTTTAATATTTTATGGGCTGCAACATCATCTATACATCATAACAGTAACCCATTAGTAGATCTTCGAAATAAAGAATTGCCCAAAATGAGATATTTTGAGGCTTCAAGATGGAGACTCATACGTTGATGATATTCCAAGTAATCATGAATTTTTTTAAATTGTAAATAATAAACAAGATCCTTATACCATGGATGTTCAACAATATCAAGATTCTGATTTTCAATATAAAACAGTGTTGATAATACAATTTCGTCATTCTCAGAAGAATCACTTGGTTCAGGATGTTGATCCAAGTGCATTACAAAGTCACGTCCCTTGATAGTGTTTGAAGAATTAATCATTAAATCATGTTCTTGAATCTTTCCAAGCCAGTGTACAAGTTTTCTATAAAGGTGAGTTTGTGAAAGAAAAAACCAGGTAAAAGGACTTTTACCTACAAGTGCTTGCCAAGAATGAAGTGGTGAAATTTATCTATAGCCTTAACAAGAGAGAAAGTGTGTTTTTCGATAAGAGAGTACTTGGTTTCATCATGAAATAATATCTAACTCATGTAGGCTACAAGTTGTTTGTTATTTGAACCATCTTTTTGCAGAATAAAAACATAAATTGCTTCTTATGTTGAGTTCGTATAAATGATAAATTCTTTATTAAAATCCATCTTTGCCAAAACCGGTGCTAAATGTTTTCCCTTTTAATCCCTACAAAATCCTTTTTGACATATTCTATCCAAGAAAAATATTGATCTTGTTTCATCATATTATGAATAGGCTTAACCATTACAACGAAATTAGGGACAAATCTTCTAACAAAATTTATTCTACCCATGAAATATTGAATCTTTTTTTTAGATGTGGGTGTTCGAAGATTTAAAATTGTTGTAACCCTCTCAGGATCAATGTTGATTCCTGAATCTGAAACTATGTGACCGAGAATCTTAACTTGAGTAACGCCAAAAACCAATTTCGAAGGATTTAATGACATGCCAAACTTTCTACATCATAAAAAGACCCATTTAAGATGATCAAAGTGATTCGATCGAATTTTAGAATAAACAGTCAAGTCATCTAGATAAATTTGGATTCTCTTACTGATTAGATCATCAAAAGATATTTTCATAGCTCTCTGGAAAGTAGCACTTGCATTAGCTAAGAAAAATGGCATTCATTCATAAGCATGAAATGTGCCCCATATAGTTGTAAATGTGGTTTTATACTTATCTTCCCTTTTAACTCTGATTTGATTATATCCAAAACTATTGTCGAGTAAGGACATCATTTGAGATCCTGCAACTTGTTGCAAAATCATTTCCATATTAGGAAGTAGAAAGTTATCTTTAACACTAGCTCTATTTAGTGCATGAAAATCCACACACAATCTTACTTCACCAATATTTCTACATACGAGAATAGGATTAGATACCCATTTTGAATATTTGACTAGGAAAATAATATGACCATTCAACAATTTTTCCACTTCTTTTAGGATGATAGCTTCAAGTGCAGGGTTGATAGGTCTATGTTTTTGCCTAACTGGTTTTTCTTCTTCCTTAATAGAAATAGAACGTTGGATGACACTAGGATCAAAACCACAAATATTCTCATAAGACCAGGAAAAAAATGTCAATAAATTCATGTAATAAATCCATGAATTTCTTCTTTTTTTTTGAAAACATTGGGCTCATATTTTTAGAATCTTTGGAGTTTCTTGAGTTCCAATGTTCATGGGAAATATATCTCCTATTTTCCACTTTGAATAATCTTATTTTTGATCTTTATTGTTATTAACATCAATAGTCAAGAATGATCCTTCGAGAGGAGTTAATCCCTTATGAATATTATTATCTTCGATAGAAATTATTTCCTTCGGGTTATACGACTCATTTCAAATAAAAGCACAAATGATTTCATCATTCAAGAAAAATTTCCATGAATCCTCATTATTAGGAATATGAGGTTGGAACAAGGATAAAAAGGTGAAATTAGGTCTTTTAGGAAACACTTCCCTTGTAGGTGAAGCTACAAAAACAACTAACCTACTAGCCATTGAATTCAATTCCCTTTTTATGTGGGTGATGTTAAATGACAACAACTTTAAAATAAAAGTCCAAACATCTTAGGTGTACCATTTCATCAACTTGTTAATGGGATTATATATATTTATAACCAGATTTACAACAAGTTTTTAATGGGATTATATATATTTATAACCAGATTTACAACAAGTTTTGAATCTCCAAAAACAATGAAATGATCGCAGCTAAAATTGTATGCATTTTCAATTCCTAGCAGCAAGGCTTCAAATTCAGTGACATTTCTTGTACAGGAAAATTCTAGTCTATAGGAAAAATTATGAATTTTTCCTACAGGAGACTATAATATAATGCATGCTCGGTTACCTTCACTTGAACATGCACCATCAAAGTGGATATGCCACACACCATCATCATAATGTTCTGGCTATTCAAAAAGTGTATCATCTTCATCAACAAAAATAGAGTAAACACCCATTTCTTCCTCAATATAATTTACATTGGGTTGAGGAATTTTTTCTATATATGGTGAAGTTCTCCCTTCCCTTAAAACAATTATATTCTTTCCATTTTTAGGGATGGATATATGTAAACCGTCTAAATATAAATAACCATTGGTTAAAGATTGCCAATCTCTACCCAAAATGATCGAATAGTTACTAACATGGATATCAATTACTTGAATATTAAGGGTGTTCCTAATTTCAGGATGAGCCTAAAGGACTAGAGTCACATATTTAATTTCACCTATTGTTGATTGTTGTTGATTATTATAGGACAATATGCTTCTCACATTTTCATTTGTACAAGAGAGACCAAGTTCTTCCATAATAATCTTGGACATTATGCTCGGGCTAGATCCACCATATATTAGACAACAATGAGCTATCATATCCATGATTTTTACATAAATATAAAAAGGAGGATTTTTTACAAGGTTCTTGAAATTATTTAGACCTATTATATTTACATATGGTTCACCTTCATCAAGTTCTTCATATATACTAGTTATAGGAGAACTTTTACCTTCCATGTAATTTTTTAGATGTTGTTGTTGTTCTAGGATGATGACCATGTCCAAGAGTGATGCATATGCTTTTATACTAGCTGGTTCTTTTAGAATATTATACTTGGATGAAGTAAAAGAGACTGTTGTCTCTTGACTTTGAGTTGTTGTGACAACTTGACGATTTTTTCTTTGAGAAGAGGAACTAGGATCAAAGGTAGTTTTTGGAATATTAACCTTCCCTTTATTCATGTAAGACTTTTTCCTTGTGTTTATTAACATATTCTTCATAAACCCATTCTAAGTCGGGGATAGTTGTTTCATTACTTTTGCCAAAGATTCACTCATGTACTCTTTTCTTAGTGTCGCAAGTACTTTCATCATGATTATCATCACAAAAATTGCACCAAGCCCTAGAGAGAATAACCTTTGCATGATTTGAATATGAAGGAGTAGTAGGCTGATTTCTTAAAATGGATTGAGAAGAAGAAGACTCAGTAGGTGAATAATTTGAAGTGATACCCTTTATTTCATAAGTGATCATGTGATTACTCATATCTTGAACAAGATGCAATAATGTAGACATGTCATCCTGGTTTGTAGGATATTCCTTGGGAGGACCTATTCTTTCCAGCTTCTCTTCATACTCTAAAAAAGCATGAAGGAAAACCCTATATTGGTTACATTCTTTTATTCTAATATCTGTCGATAAGAAGAGGGAAAATAATTGTAGTGTTGGATGAAATCATTTTGTTTATGAGGATGAGTCAATTTAGGAATCATATTATGTAACTTGGTGAAGCGGAGATTAAAAGATTTGATTATTTTACCATTGTTATAAACAATGTTATTATATTCCATCAACAAATCTATTGGGTTTTTATGTTGTCCGTAAGTTGATTTGAACCAGTAAGTTAATTCATCCCAATTTTAAATGACATTAGGAGGAAATTTGAAAAAATCAACTACAACTTTTGCTTCTAAAGAATTGATGAATAAGTGCATACAAGAATCGTTATCATTTTCTCCCATATTATGACATGCATTAGAGAATGAAATTAGATGTTCCTTAGTATAAATGGTGTCATTTCCAAAAACCTTTGGCAAAAGATCTTTGAATTTTGAAAGCGGATTTGCAGTTGGTGCAAGATTCAAGGGAGAAGATACATGCCATGTTGTATTAGTTGCATCTTCTTCAAACTAAAACAAACCAACTCTTTTTACTACTTTGGTAGAGTTAGTTGTATATTGAACTGGGACATGATGACTAAAAATAATTCCAATTATGTATTATGAAGATCTTTGTGAAGACGTAGATGAGCTAGTACAAGAAGAAGACCTTGAAGATTCCATCTTGAAAGAGATAAGATTTAGAGATATAGATGAACTAGATGAATCATATAGAGATCGTCGGTGTTTAGTATGTGGACTCCCTAAAACAACTTTTCTTCTTCCAATTTTAGATACAAGATTAATATCATGAGATGAATATCTCTTTCTTCGAGAAAAATGAGATCCAAAGGACATAATTTAACTTCTTAATGAGGGGGATGATTTCTAGCCAACCTTTGTTGGGCTTCCACTATTCACGGATTCTAATATCTCTATAAATAGCCTCCCAAGATTAATGAAGTTTAGCGCGGTTATGAGTTGTTTCCAAAATTTTATTGAATAAAGTCAGATAAATATTCGTATGATCATATAAACCATCACCAATGTTAGGTTTTATTGCAATGGGAAAAGTCATGAAGTCAGAAAACAAAGAAGAAAAATAAATAAAATTGAGTATAGAAAATAATTACAACTACTAGGAAACTATGGATGAGTTCCCTAGTATGATCACCAAATAAAGTTTGATGAAAAGGAATAATTGTCCTAATACCAACATTTTCGAATCGTGTCAGACTAAGGTAATATAGTTGGGATTATTACCCTATGTTTATAGTCATTTTGCAAAATTATCTATCAACAAGAAATATGTTCTTGTGATCAATGATATATTTTATATTAATTTATGATAAAACAATAAAAATATATATATCAAAAATATAAATAGTTTGTTGAATAGTTATGAAAACAAAAATATATTAAATAAGATCGTACACATAATCCAAAAATGAGACCTCAAAACCATCAAGTGATTTTATTCATTTAATTTTGAAACACTCTCAAATACATTATTTCATACCCATAATGGGTAAGGACCAGAAACATACTTAGAAGTCAAATTTTACATCATCATAGAGACAATTGATGCCTCGAAGTTAAACCAATACTGAGAAATAAATGGATCAACAAGCCACAATTTTCCACTACCTTGACTCTGCACAAAATTCCTAATTAGCATTGAAAAACCAATCCAGAAATACAATAAGAATTTACAGACTATCAGAAACATATGATCAACCTTATAATCATGTTAATAATTGATGCTTCTTGGTCCTCCTTATTACCATGTTTAGTAATACCATGTTATCAATAAGAAGTCTTTATCCTTTAAGTATTTCATAAATGGATGAAGTAGTAATCCAATCTCATTCTAGAGAAAGAGCAAACCTTATCAATGTTTTTGTATCTATCTCTTCTCTTCATTTGCTTGTCCCTTGAACTCTTCTTTTATCTCTCAAAAAGCAGTTTGAGTAGTTCCAACAACCCTTTAGTTAGGTTGTTAACTAATTTTAGTTAAATAGGGACAACTCATAATTAAATACTAATAATAAGCATAAGGGTAAAATAAATATTAACTAATAGGTGGGGACCCCTTAACAACTCTTTGTTTAATTCTCATCATATCCCCTTGTTCCTCCATCAAATAATTATGCTTCAATTATATTAACATAAAATTAACCCAATCATCTTGCATGAAATATTTTAAAACATACTTGTGACTCCCCAAAGATATGCATTTATCTCTCAAAAAATATGCCGATTGTTATTCAAACCAAGGTTGTTGCAATTATTTTTCAGATCAAAATAAAATGTCATCAAGATGCCATGAAAATATTGATATGAAATATCCCAAAAATGAATCATAGACCTATCCAAAAATACTATTTTCTAGAAAATAAATAAGTTTTTCTTCAACAGTGAAATCATCATATGACAACATTATGAAATCAAAAGTCATATTTCTTATGTGTGGCGGTTTTCCTCTACTCACTTCCTTGTTATTTTTTTACGTTCACAACCTATAAATCTACATGTACAAATGTTTTACCTTTTACCACTGATGCTTTTGGATGCATATCCCCAAAGGGAACATGTCTATCTTCATTCTTGTGGTGTTGGGAATGAGAAGTAACTGAGTGTGAGGAAGTTACTGACTGATCAAGGTCAATAGAATGGGCAGGTCGTTTGTCCTTGATATTTTGGGGTTCTTGGATATGATACTTAAGCTTCTTCAATGGTTGATCTGAATGGGCATGAGAGGTTTCTTATGTAATATGTAGTATTGACCAATTGGGAGGAGGAGGAGGTAATGGTAATGAAGTTTTGGGTCATCCTTGAACTTGATTTTGAATAGGGTTAACAATCTCATTCCAACCATCATTGGTTGGGATCTCATGAGGCAAGGACATATGTGTTTGTACAGGAATACTAGAAATTTTATGATGAGGTTGGAGGGGTGGAATTTTAGGTGGAGGATGGGGTTCAAAGACCCCTTTTCCTACTAGGTTTAAGAAACATTTTTGTAGAAGTTGGTTGAATTGATCAAAGTCAACATCAAAGTGGATTGAGAAACGAAGTATTGTATTTCCCCAATAATCATTAGGCCTTCTCCCTCTTCCCTTGTTTCCTCTTCCATAACTTCCTCTACTGATTAAACTCATCAATAAGTACAAGGATAGGTTAGAGTATGTAACAATAGAATTTGAGAAATCAAATATTATTTGAAATAAACATAATTTGGAAATAGCTCTATCTGAAAACAAACAATCAAGCAAGAAACCAAGACATATAGGGAGGGTCAACCAAAATATAAGTTATGCTTTGAATCTCTTAATCATCCCACACAAGTAATTATCATTTAAGAACATGGGAACTTTAATGAAATTTAGGAATATGAGGGGATTTGTAATGTACAAAAAATGGAATTCTGATAAGGAAAACAATGATGCATGTTCAAAACAATATTGCATCCACCATTGACCATTTTTCCAATCCACAACAACTAATTCAAAATGCCCTGTCAACTCTTAACCATCATTACTAAACTTTCACCACCTAATGAATTTTTATACCTTAGGGGGAAAGATTTGGATAAAATGAAAATGAAATTAGGATCCAGGAATAGCTTATGAAAAATGAAATTATGAGGGAACTAGCCTAGAGAAATCCAAAAGAGTCTATTTATCATAATCTCTTTGGAACAAAATTATTAAAACTCCACTCTTTGATCATAGAATATATTTTTTTTGTCCATTTATAACATTAACTAATGGAGGAACTTTTAATTTCATATAACATGGGAAGAAATAAATGACATTTTGAAATGATATGTGAAAACTAGATTTAAGGATTAATTTATGGAAAGTGTAACATGAGGGGTTTGGTCTTATTTATACAAAATAAAACATTATAATATCCAAAAAAAACAATTGCATTCTTTTTTTAGTACCAGACACCACATTTATACTCAACAACCAACAAATTCCATATATGTAACTCATAACAAAACATTTTCCAACAACTTGTAATTTTAAATCAGTTGGGTCAAGTCTAGCTCTGTTCAAACAATTTTTCTCTTGCCAAAATGTACACACTATAATCCAAAAAACAATCAACAAGTATATCATGGAAACTTGTATCACCATCATATATATCTTCGAAAAACAAGGCTCAACACTGGGTCTAACATCGTAATTGTAAATGTAATTATGTCATTTGTTTTAAACGAACAATAAAAATCAAACTCAAGTATATATCTACATATTTATGGGATTAAACTTCAACCAATAGATCAAGCATATTGTAGCATGTTTATTCCAATGCACAAGTTCGAGGAAATAAATAATTCTTCCCTTATTTAAAATTACATAGTCGACATTTTTTTGAACAAGAAATCGAGTTACTGGCCAAACCAAGCATTAAAACTTCCAATAGTCCGAGGCCACAATAAATGAAGAACTATCCTCAATTTATCCAATGACCATATGATGAAGGAAAAAGATTCAAGTCTGTAATTTATTCCTCCACAATTGTAGACTTTAAGATACATGAAGACTCTTTTATTTTCAATTATTCCTTAAACATGCACAAAATTGCAAAAACCGTAAGGTTTTAGCAAAATGGTAAGACCCAGAACTTTATGGTTCATACAAAAATTTTAAAAATGTGGGTTTGAAACTAGGTTTAAGACTTTCCTTTTTATTTTTTAAATAATGTTACTTTGTATCGAGACCAATATCTCCAAAAGAAGACATGGAGAGGCATAACCAGATAGGATACAAGAAACCCATAGGTCAACAAGAGTCAAAGTGAGTAAATGCAACCAATAAATTTTAATTTTATGATGAAATCCTTTAATAATAGGGAAACAGACAATAATAAACCTTTGATATATTGTGAGGTGGAGTATAACAACAATGCCAAAACAGTAGTTCAGAACCCATGAGTAAGAAAACCCTAGAGACATTTATATTTTTGAACCTAGGTCATAAATTTAATTAAAAGGAGAGGAAAACATATTATACTATCTTTATATGATAGAAGAAGATTTCAAATAAAAACCATAACTTTTAAAATGAATTCCCATTATTCAAATAACAAACAACACATTCATTCACAATCAAACAGAGCTTGTTTTCTAAATTATAACCACAAATATTAACATGCATTTTATGGGTTTAACGTTGGAGTTACATACATTTCCTACAACACTTATTTCCCTTTAAAAATGTGTTTTAGTGCCAACAACAGTCTCAACCAATTTTGAATAGCTCTGTTATTCTAGAGTAGCAAAACTAAAACAAAAAGGAGAAAAATAGTAGAACGTTCGGGTGACAACTCAATCAAAGTGATCATGTCCCATGCATTGAATGGATGGGACCTCATGTTATCCCAAGAAAACTATTGCCATTAACTCTTGATCCAACTCACCTTCCACTATGGTAGTAAATTACTAATCGCATACCAAATAAACGTGCAACACATGCCATTTATCACATTTCCATAACCATGTCACCTCATAGTGTTTAATGCATATCCAAATGACAACCAACCTTTATCACTCTGTCCCACATTTTCTACTAATAAACCATGTGACATGCATATATACAAACCATTGTGAAAGAGAACAACAAGGTCTAAAAGGTGGTGCCATACAATATCACCTTTGATTATATCATATGTTATATGCATTCAAATTTGTACGCGCCACCCTCGTGCCAACATATTATTACCATATCATGTAATATAACATCTGTGGATATAGCATGCACAACTTGTATCATGTAATAGACCCCTTTCTTTTTATAATATGTCATATAAAAAAACAAGGACCAAGCTTATGTTATTGAGACATATTATCTATAAACTAGAGAGGCAGCTTATGTTATTGAGACATATTATCTATAAACTAGAGAGGCTTGAATTGATCAATAACCCAATAACCCTTTGTATCTTCCTTATAATATTTATGAGAAAAATTCAATATGAAGTTTTTTTTTTCAAATTTACGAGTAGAACCATGTTCTTTTCACAACAATCTCATAATCAAACCATAGAAATAACCAATACCAATGTAAATTGTAAGTGAGACTGATTTATGAACTTCCAGTGAAACATAATCAAGACACATGCTTATGGAATCACATTAGAAAATAAGTGATACTCAATCCAAGGGGATATATGAAAGTAAGTGACCTTACTTTCTTCACGGGGGGGGGGCACCTATAGTTATATATTTATATCATAGATAAATAGATCAAAAAATTTAAATTGTGCTCTGCAACCATTTGTAGGCTTGGTGGCTTAATTGGAAATTGTATGAGTCAACATCCTCTACCCTAGGTCCATATTC
>CBVK0100240614.1:0-13444 GCA_900067695.1 Picea abies | reverse complement strand
AAAAGTATTTTTTTTTATTTAGAATTTCACTTTACAGTAAAAAAAAAACTTGTGAAGAATTTTGTTAGATTTCCAATGACTATTTTTCAATTTTTTTTTATCACGATTTGATATGTCAATTTGACAATTGTTTAACAGTATGTTCCTTAAACATGAAAGGAATGATAATAAGTAACGTTTATCTACAACAATGTATCTATTATTAAACTTATGTTTTTAAGAAACGAAATATACTGCAACAGTCTACAGATACTCTATTTTATTATGACTGTAATTTTGAATCTAACGGATGAATATTATAATTTCTAGAATTTTTTGAAGTTGACCAAGCTGAAAACGTTGTAGATTTTAAACACGTGATTTTCTACACCTTGTATCTATCTTAATTTTTACTTAAAAGTTAAATCTAAATATACCCTTTTGAAAAGAACAGTTTAAGGATTATGAATATAAATTTTCCATAATTTTTCACTGTGTATTTTTAGAGATATGGATTTTTCATTTCACTGAATCATAATCTCACCTAAAAATATTATGTCATGATTTTTTTTATAAAATTAAATAAAATTAGATAAAAACAATTAAAATGAAAACAAATTATATCCAATGAAAGTAGATTCAATTTCAAAAATCTTGGTATCTATTCTGAAACTAAATTTTGAGTATTTGTAGGAGTCTGCTACCTCCAAAGATCAATTAAGATGGAGAGAATTTGCAGTTTCCTACAAACAGTCCCATTTTCATGTTTTCGGCTGAAATATTATTTCAGCCGAAATTTAGTTTTTAACGGAATTCGTTAAAAATAAACATTTCGGCCAAAAAGTCTTTCGGCCGAAATATGCTTACCACAGCAAAATAATTCATCTGAAAAACATTGTACACGAATTTCGAGGACCCCGTTAGGGTGTTGTTCAATTTGACTTGCAAATTTTCAGCCGAAACAATTCCTAGCAACATTTTTTCGGCTGAAAAATTGCCGCTAGAAATTTTTGAGACACGATTGTCATGAAAGTGTTACCCAGCTTCATGATTTTACCCGGGGATTATATCTGCACCAAATCCAGGCAGGTCCTTCCTCCTAGATCATTCTGGTATACCTTTCCACTCTAAAGGTAGCTGCAAAAACGTTTTTGAAACCAAAGGGTTCCCTAGTCTTGACTTCAATTGGGGAGGCATCCCATATTAACTTGGAAGCAACAAGATATTCTTCTTTAAGTTACCTAAAATATGTTATGCCTGAACGTATAACCTGTCCGTGGATAGGGGTTAAAGAGTCTACAACCCCTTCCCTCTTCATGAATGCTCTGTGCTGCATGATGGCTGGGAAGGATTTTGGAGGTTCCCCTCTGATCTAGAGATCTAGCCCAGTCTCCCTCTTCATGAAGGTATTGTGAGCTTTAGCCCACCTGATTTGATTTTTAGTAAAGGATAGGAATTCTTGAAACTATATATCCCCAATAAAAAGACTAGGGTTCTATTTCCTGTTATCTTTCAAGATGAAGTTGTGGAGGTATATCTCACACAGAAAGTATTGCACCTTCTCTTCCTTCTCTCTAAAACATGAAACAAACTCAGAGACAATGGTGAATTTAATTGGTTTACGTACTCTAATAGCTTTCACCCTCAAAAAAAAATAATGCTCTAATAAAAACAAGGTATAATTAGTAGCAGGATCCTTGTAATCTATTGCATCAGTGTAGACATCACAAATTTCTTTGAATTGCTCCAAAGATTTATCTAATTGGCATTGTATTTTCTTTATCTTCCCTTGAGAATTAGTTAGCTTAGCATAAGTCTCATTTTATGTTGTTGACATGGATTTAAGTTTTTTAACAACTCTTTGATGCTCTGCCATGGTCACCATTTCATTTCTTCTTTGAGTGAGGGCTTGTAGTGATTGCACCAACTCTGCCACTAACTTGTTAATGACAACACTCTGTTCAGGAGACTGAAATGCTTCCTCAGTCTGACATGATGTCTCTTCTGTTGCTGGGACATCTGTCTGGTTTTCTACATCAATGGTCTCCAAAGGAGCAGGAAAATTTGTGAGAATCACCTCCTTAGGTTGAGCAGCTGCTTCTTATGGAATTTATAGTTGAGCTTCCATTTCATGTGCCTTCAAAGGAATCCCTTCTTCATTTTGAACATATACTTCCTTAGTTGTTGGAATCTCAGTTTGAGGTTCCATTTCTACTGTTTCTTCAGGGCCATGAAACTTTGTCTGTGTTCCAACAGAACTTGTATGGATTTTCCTCCTAGGAAGTGGGTTCCTTCCATGTGTTCTAGGCCTTTTAGACTTCTTCCTTTCATAGGCCTTGTCAACTTTCTCCAGTTGTTTCCTTAATTCTTTAATTATTTCTTTGAGTCTACCAACTTTTCTTTAACACTTTGATTTATTTAACCCTCTTTCTCAACAACTTGTTCTCCTTCTTCAATTTCTTTATTTTATTGTGGCCTCTGCCTGCTATTTTTTGTTTATGAGGAATGTCAATGTTTTCCTCATCTTGATCAACCAATGATTGTTCCCCTATTCCCTCTGTGTGCTATATCTGTTCTACAGGGATGTTTACCTCAAGCTATTATGTATCTCCAGGAAATGTCATTTATATGTCAAGGGGGTCCAAAGCAGGGTTTGAAAATGAAGCCGGTGCTTGGTTTTCTTCAGACTTGTTTGTGTCTTTGTCAATTGATGTCCCTAAATTCCCTAGAACTTGAGCCATTTCTACCTCATAACTTTTGAAAAAAAAATTGTAAGGCGTTCCAGTGATGGATGGGTATCTTTCTGAGTGTTTTCTTGTGGGGTTTGTTTTGTATATTCAATTCCCTGAATATCTTCTTGTGAGGGCTACTCTGTCTGTATAATTTCCTAGGTTTCTCCAGGTTGTTCTATTTGTTTGATTCCCTGAATATCTTCCTATGAGGGCTTCTTTTTCTGTATAATTTCCTGGGTTTCTCCAGGTTGTTCTGTCTTTTTTATTCTTCTTTTCTTCTCAGTGGGGGTTTTAGGGACAACAATTGTCCTTTTTCTCTTTTTCTTTGAAGTTTCTTCCAGTGAGGTTTGAGTTTCTTCCAGTGGATGGGGTCTGCCTCATTCTCCGGCTAAGGTAATGGAACTTCCACTTGGGTATTGTCTCTTCCTTCCTAGGCTATCTCAATTTTAGGCTGGGGTAATGGAACTTCCATTTGGGTGGTGTCTCCCCCTTCCTGTGCTGCCTCAATTACTCGTGGTGGGTTTTCATGATGAAATTCAGATTGTTCAAGATGTAGAGGCCTATTGGCCTCGATTAGATCACCCCAGGTTATTTGAGTTTGTCTCAGGGCCCTATTTACTATTAGCTTCACTAGTATGTGGTGACTAATTATAGTAACATGATCTTTAGCCTTCTGCGTTCTTATAACAACCTCATGTAACATGGAATTTAGAAAAAATGGTAAATTGATTACTAAACGTTGTTTGAGTGCCGATAAAAATTTGCGGTGGCACGTTCAGATCACATCGTACCTCCTGTCACAGGTGATATACCTTTATATTACTCCTGCCAGCTCCTTCCATGGCTCGTTGAGAGCGTTGTGGTTGAGTCCCTTTCCCTTTTTATAAAGTTCTTCTCCAGGATCTATGAAATATTCCACAACCTCCTTGAGTGTTGTATACCTCCCAGTCCACTCTATGCCTGTGTTGGGGAGGCCTGTAACCTCTGCTATGATTTCCTCAGTGACCGAAATTCGTATATCTCGAACCATGGAGACTCCTCCCTGTAAGTTATGGAAAAATTCGAGCGTGATATTCATGTCATATCCTTGCAACCAGTTTAAGTACTCTGTCCACCCCAGATGATGTAAGATTTCTCTTGCCTGCTCAGTTACCTGTAGTAATGTGGGCTCCCGATGCACACTTAGGCGACCCATGTTTTTTGTGAGCAGGTGAGGACGACTATCATTCCTTGCTGTAGCTTAACTCAACCAGCTTTTGAAACAATAGAAATAGAAAATATAGAACAACACTGTGTATATAAAAAAATGTGATTTTTTCTCATTTACTACACTCATTGTGATCTATCGGTAAATGTGCTAAGTATTTGCCCCCAAAAATGGAAAGGTCAACCTTGACCGTCAAAATGTACAAGTGTAATAATGGCAGATAGTTCTCGTGAGGTGTGATTATTATGCCACCACTGTCGCTAGAAAGACAATCATTAATAACTTTTCAAAAATCACTTTAGCGGTAATTATGAAAAACCATCACTTTGCGTGGGAAATTCAAATTGACATACCTATGTTAAAAAACCATTTGAGGAAAAAAGATTCCGAATAATTTTAAATTTGTTCACGTGTTTTAAAATTTTCCACATATCATAACATTGTTAATTTCCCTTGTTTATTGGATATAACCGGAATGATAGCCTCATTGTTTTAGAAAAGGAAATCTAAGAACATAATAAAACTTGGCATATTTTAAGGTAAAATTTGATACCACAGGCAGAGCCACTGCTGCCAGAAGGCGTCCATAGCCTCGACAGGGTTTCCTTTTAACCCATATATGAGACCATATCCTTAATAAATAGTTTGAATTGTCTTTTCCCAAGAATGCCATATTCCTGGTTTGGTATCTAGATGCCGATAATGCCACTCACTAGATCGTAACCTAAGTGAACAAGTCGGCTCGTGATAGACCTCTTGTCCTTTGGCAAAAAAAATGCCAAAGGCCATTGCCCTGGTGTGGTATCCATAGTGGGAATGTAACTTATGTTATTATTTGATGATTGTGGTAGGTTGGCTTGTGATGAGAACCCCTATCCTTTGTGGGAGAAGCTTATTTCTTTGTTAAAAACTTTTTTTTTTATGTTTTTTTTTTTTTAGGCTCTATCAAGGGAGGCTCATCTACTCCTTAAGAGTGAGGGATGGAGTAAGAAGTGTACAAATTCGAAGTAAGAATGTGTTTGATATTCCTTATTATGATATGAAATAAATTATCATTCAATTATATGTAGATGTATAGGGGAAAGAAATGAATTATGGTGGTTAATGAATTGTGAACAATTTTTAAGATAATTTGGAAAAATTAATCCAAAAATAGTTCACTAAGGTATGTTAAATGATCCACACAAAATGGCAAATCATAACTAGTGCTGATGAAAATGGATTAGTGAAGGTCATACCCAAAGGAGTGACTAACGTAATAATGGCATGCTTTGATAAAAAAGAATCGTGTTTTTTGAGAAAAAGGAACAACAATAAGAAAAACATAGAAGGAAAAACAATTGTTCCTTTTGAATGAACAACACTATCGAAAAAGGAACAACAAGAATTATAAAGGGAACAACAATGTGGTAGAAGGAACAACAATCGTTATTTCGAATGGACGATATTACCTACGAAGGGAGCAACAATCACGCGAAGGTGACAACAATTGTTCTTTTCAAAGGAACGACAATCGTATGCAAAGGAATCAACAATCGTGAGAAGGTGACAACAATTGTTCTTTTCAAAGGAATAATAATCGTTTCATTTTAAATGAACAACAACGATGATGTTCAAATTTTTACCCATCTAATTAAGTGATTGGAAAAACTCCCACAAACATTTTTGTTTTAGTGAATCAATGATTGATTAGTCATCAACTAAATTCATTCAATTTATATGGGTAAGTTTATTCAATAATCAAAGTATTGGATGCTCTGTTAGTATCATGCAGACATGTTCATATTCTTGTGAAACCAGGGTTTATATTTACTCAATTTTTTGCAAAGTGAGATAGGAGCAAGGAACAAAAAAAAGTGCTATTTACATTCATTACAATCATCTTTTCTAGTTTTCATGTTCTCAAGTGACTTTCCTAAAAAGTAAAGACTAAAAAATCAATCAAATCTATAAAGAAATCTATATACAATATGTACAGTGCTGATAAAAATCATCATTTATGAAGTGGAAGTTGTTGGGTTACCTTCCTAGCCAACTAAAATCTCAACAGTAGGGTCCTTACTTACTTCTTGGCAGAAGGATTCTTTTGAAGGAGGCTGATGGTAGAGTCGTAATCGATGTCCATTTACCAAAAAAGGAGAACTAGACCCATCAATGGTAAATAAAGTGATAGTATCATTATTGTGAACTTCATTGATTTCATATGGTCCCAACCACCTTGTCTGTAATTTTCTAGGAGATTCCTAAAATATGGAGTCATAGAGAAGCTCCCAATCACCTTTATGGAAGGATTTCTTCTTGATATGTTTATCGTGTCAGCTAGCTCTATGCTGATGAATAACATTTGTGCACTGCAGGGTGGATAGGCGTGCTTCATCCAACTCATTGAGCTATTGTAGGTGTTATTTATGTGCCTCTATAATATCCAGTCCAATCTCTTGGGCCATCCTTAGAGTCTTGATCTCAAACTCAATTGGAAAGATAGGTTATTTACCATAGACTAAATTATAGGGAGAGTAGCCAATGGTGTTACGCCACATTGTACGATAAGACCATAAGGAATTTGGAAGCCCAACTGCCCAATTCTGACGGTTTGTTGTGACTTTTTTTGTCAAAATGGCTTCCAAGACTTTATTGGTACTTTCTACTTGCCTGTTTTCCTATGGGTGGTATGGGGAAGCAACTCTATATTTAATATGATAATTGTTCAGGGTGGTCGTGATTATATGGGTTGTAAATTGTGAGCCTCCATCAATGATTACTCACTAGTACATATTGTAAAAATTCCGACATTCTATTTGTGGTGTTATGGACAAAATTGGCCATACTGTCGAAAAATAGAGGAATTTTTTTTTTCCATATTGCCCGATAACGTCGCTATTGCCATGTTGAGGTCTCACTTGCCATGTTGTCGACTCTCTTTCCACATTGTCATCTCTCTTGCCACGTTTACCACATAGTCATCTCTCTTTCCATGTTTGTGACATAGTCTCTCTCTTGCCACGCTTGTGAAGATAGTTGTCGTAGTTGCGACGTTGTGGAAACTAGGTTTCCCCCCTCTAATGGTCACCTAGTATTTTGACTAAGTCAACTTTGATTTGGTCAATGATCGTCGGAATTATGATGTATAAAATCTATAAATATGTTGCATTTTATGGATGTTGCGACAAGTTTTCTATAATAACAACACTTCAAAAAGGGTTTGCGGGTCTTCTCGGCTAGAGTACAACTATTAAAAGACATTGTACTAGGGCTCTTCTTGTTTCGTTTTAATTTTCTAATCAGTCGAATTTTAAAAGAAAAAACTATTAGAAGACATTGTACTAGGTATAGAGTACATTATGGGCAACGATGACTTGTGAATGGGGCCAACGTTGATTGTTTTTCAAAAACTTTTTGTATGACATCATACATCCTTGAGTCTTGAAACCCTCCCATACCGTCAAGGCATGTGTCTAGTCTAACCATGTCAAATTGTGATGCATACAGACACATATTGAAGACATTTCAACGTTGGCCCCATTCACTGCTCACTATGTAGGGTCGGTGCATGACATTTTTGGTGGTTGAATTGGAAGTTCCATGACATTTCAAGAGAGTTCCAACAAAAATTCTACATATGGAAACAATGACATTTGATAATGAGATGGAAAAAGGGACATTTTATGATCCATTACAAATTGATAGGTCCTTTAAAAACATTAATGTGACCTCTTATCTCTTGGCACCCCTCCTCTTTGACTGTCACATCTCTTTCCATCATAGATTTCCTTTCATTTTTGTGAGTGGTTTAGCTTCTCTCTTATTGAAAAATAATGGAAATGCTTGAAAGAAAGTTCATGACTATTCTCTATCTCTTATTTCCTTCTAATGACTACCCTAAATGATTCAATATCTTGATTATGTCATGATAGATTTTTTGAGGGGTAGTTTTTTTACAATTATTTATCAAGGAGTCATATAATTTGAAGTGTTGTTCTTCTTTTCTTATTTTTCATTACGTTGAAGGCATTCTTTTAAGGGGAGGTTTTTTATAAGTTTTCGTCGTCTATCCAGGATCAATCAGACACGAACACACGTCATCCTGGTTTGTCTTTATCCACATGTCTTTTCACCGACTCTACACTGCGATTGACTCCAATCTTATTTATTAATATTGTCGACTTAACTGAAATTTTCTTCTTGTTTCAGGTTGTGCCCTAGCCTCTTCTCCTGGATCTTGGAAGGCACCCACAGTACCCTATAGTAGTGGAGGGGATTGTTGGATATGGTGGATCAGAGCCACCATGACCATTACTGGTTGGAGTTGTTGCAGTGACGGCCATGAAGATAGCACCGCCCCTAGAAGTCATAGTAAGCTATGGCACTAGGGTTTGTCATGATAAATTTAATTGGGCGGAGGAAGCTGCTCAAGCTTATGATGCCACTGCACAAAATATTAAAGTAAGATCCTGTGACCTCAGGCCATGACGAGGGCAGGGATTGTAGAGGCTGCAAGGGCAGAGACCACCACGTGCCTATTCTAGTTTAAATTGATTTTCTGGTGCCATTTTCACCAGATTTTCATGGGGGCGAACATTCGGCTGCCACGACACATGTTGCAGAAGGCTCCCTGGTCAGCTCTATGTGTTACCCCTCTGACAATATGGGGGATTCTTGAAACTTCCCTCCTTGTTCCCCATGACTCTGCGGAAGTCTGATGACCGACCTTCTTCCTATTGAACTGTTTCCCTTCCAACTATGTGTATGAGGTGGCATAAGGGCTGTTTTCGAGAAATGCAGGCACCATCTTGAAGAAATCTAGATTCATGCCATTTTCGCCTAAGTTATTTATGGCATCCTAGAAGGAGTTTGATGAACTACAAATTCAGTTTGATGAACTGCGACTTCTTCATTATATTCATAAATGGTATCCATAACACCAACTTTCTAGAAGATGCTTATTTATGTACTCCCATCTTTCTGTATGCCAGCGGATGTGGGCCTTTCACATATGCTTCCTTGGAAAGGTGCAGTTTCATGGTGGAGCAAAAAATCTTATTATCCTATTTTACTTTGAATGTATCATCACAATAATTTTGAAGCTTATTATGGTCGGTTGTGATTCCAAGTGGATAGCGTCAGGAATGAATTGGAAAAGGGAGTTAAATGAATGAGTTGAGCTACTCCCTTACACCTCTCATTGTCTTGTATCGACAATGTCTGTGCTCCTATTCAATGTAATACCACTCCCCTACAATAATTTGATTTTGGTCCCTAGTTCTAACCATTGTTTTGCAAGAACAACCAAGTTAACAAGATTCCCAAGGTATATGTTGTTTGTATGCAGGGAGGCAGGCTTTGTGGGTGCATATCCAGGTAATTAAACCCTGAACAAGTTTTCTTGATGGCATTGGGTGTCCAGACCTCTTCATATTTAATTGTGTATGCATATCAATGTTGTAAAATTAGAAAGAAATATTCATAATGGCCTGCCACTTTTCACCCATATGAGAGTAGGGAAGACATATTTATAAGCATCAAGAAAATAAGTGACAGTCACTCGAGAACACAACATTGTGCATTACTAGCATTGTCATTGCTAGACACTAATGGAATCTCGCAACCATTTCCATATACCAATGGAACCTCCTAATTGTGGGGTTATGTCAAAAATTGTCAAGAGTTCTCTTCATAATCCAATACAATGGTTTGTCTCTTGAATTTTGGTGTACAAGTTTTGAAAATTCATAAAATGGTGTAGAAATTGGGGATTCATAATAATGGATTACAACTTATAATGTATATTACAACTTATTAGGGTTATTTAGACTAACAAAAATGTAACTTTATTTAGCATAAAGTTCAGAGGGAATATAAAAAGGTAGGGTGGACATGGAGTCAATAAAGAACAAAGCTTGTTTGTGACTAAATTTGATTAAATGAGAAAAAAAATAGTTTGAAAAAAATTTCAAGTGGGAAGGATCAAAATTTCAAGGGGAAGGAGGTTCACACAGAAATATAAGGGATTAACTTCCTTAGAACATTATAGTTGATATATTTTTCCAATAAAGGAGAGAATTAATAGAGAGGGAGCTCAAGCATTGGTAGGAAAGGTACCATAATAAATAATTGCCCACCAACTCCATGAGTCAATCATTTTTAGGTTTTTCGTAATTCTTATTTTGTATGATCTTTTTTTCTATATCTATGGATGTAATGGCCATGAATATTGTAAACTATCAAGCATACTAAAATAATTTAGAAGTTATGCCTCCTTTATTATTTATTTTGATACTTCTTATGCAAATTCATAAAAGTATTTTGTGGCTCTACCCCCATGTAGAATCATATTTGTATTTCTAAGAAATATTGTAACATATTGATACTTATTGTGTTCAAGATGTTGATTAGTTACCTCTAGAATCAATAAAATGATATTATTCTATCATTCTAAGCTTCACACATGGCCATTTTACCTTCTTTGATTTGTTTTAAACTATTGGAATGTCCTTCAAAGGCTCCGGTACAACTTTCCCTTCTTATATTTGTGAGTGGGTGGGATTCCACCCTCTTTGATGATCACTAATAGGTTCTATTATATATGATTTGGGATTTCCATCTTCTCAAGAAGTTGAAATATATATGTTTTCTTTAAACATCTTCTACACGATATACCATTTGAAATGATTTTTATATCTCATAGCTATGGAGAAAGATGGTTCAATGGGTAAGGAATTTGCATGGTATGTTCTGGATCAAATTTACATATTCTCTCTTTCAATATTTTCATTCCTGGAGTACTTGATAGTGTGACTCAATATCCCAATGGTCTTACACAAATCCTATTCTTCTCTAAAAAATGGTACATGATTCAAGTTAAATTCCGAAGATAGAAAATACATTGTCAATGTGATAATGTGCAATACCTTTTGAAGTCAAATAAGAGTTAAAACCTTTTGATGAAGAGCCATATTAGGCCCTAAAGAATATTTTGGATGCCATGATATCATTTTATTATAAAGGGAACATCTCAAGTGACAACATTATGTACCTTGTATTGATTAGTTTTACAAATTCCACGTCCACTATGCATCATAATTGCAATCTAGTGGGAACCATTGCTATGAATTTTTTAGTTCAATAAGAATTATTTAAGGATAAATTATCAAACATCATTATAATAACATCTTTGGAAAGTCTTTATACTTTTCCTAATTAACCTCCTAAAGTCATTCCTTCTTACAACATTGAATTGTCATTAAGTTACTTATGTTATGAGCCTCTTCTACCATATTTTCTTTAGAATTAGGGTTATGAGATGTCAATATTCTCCTTAAATTGAATCCATTCCTTCTTACAACATTGAATTGTTGTTAAGTTACTTATGTTATGAGCCTCTTCTACCCTTTTTTCTTTAGAATTAGTGTTATGAGATGTCAATATTCTCCTTTTTATTGTATGTTTTAGTAGTTCTAATATCTTGAGTAGATGTAACTAAACATGTATCATATTGAATCAGAGATGATTTAGGGGTTTTCCACTTTTCAACCTTAACTAAAGGATCTTTCTTGGGATGCAATACATGTAAAAGGTCAAAGAAAATAAGTTTCAACATATGTTTTATTGGTAGGTATGGTAGGAAGTAAGTTTTTAGGTATGGTAGGAAATAAGTTTTAAAATTCCTCCACAACATTTGTTAATAAGGATTATAAAGGTTATTAAAAATATAACATTTAAATTAAGTTCATCCCATAATCTTTATAAATAAAGGAAGGTAAACTTACTTTCTTATGAAAATTGGTTTTAGATATGAACATATTAATTATTCAAAAACTATAATATTAATTATTCAAAAATTATATAAGGTCATGGGAGTCAACATTGAAAAATTATACTATTTTATATAAATATGAGAAGATATTGAAAAATTATACTATTTTATATATATGAGAAGATATAGAGGTCACTAATTATTAGAATATAAAGTATTTCCATCATCTTATATCCAAGGAATATGAGAGTCTTTAAAAATATAAATATTTGACATCATTATCTCTCTATTTCTTGGTTTTTACCTCTTGGCATTGGCATTGCATATATAAAAGAGATATTGTCTAAGAGTGATTGAAACTCTTTGTTATGAGTTTATTTATTTGTCGAGGGATCTATGCTAGTGATATATAAATGACTTTGGTATTATCTTATTGCTGGAGAGGGTTTGATACCCAAACCTTCAATTGCAAACTTTCATTCTCTTTAGGCAAGAACAAAGCATAAGAAAAATGGATATGGTCGAGCTTCTATAGATCAATTTGACTGAAGTTGGTTGTACAATTTTCTCTTATCAATGTTTTGATAACCACATTCATCAACCCCTGAACATATAAAAGACAAATTATTTGGCTAGACTTCTTAGACCTTTTGGAATGGGCATCACAACCATTCACCTCAGTCTCCCTGATATAAATATTTTCATGTGGATAGAGGCATAGAAAAAACATACCATGTTTTTAATGGTACTTTCTTAAACCAACATTTTTTATGACGATCTTCACTGGTGATTCAGAGGTTATGGACAAGATGTCCCAAGTCAAAATTTTGTTTTTGAGGACATGTAATAGGAAGATTTAGGTTTCTAAGGGAAATTGAAGCTTCTCAATTAACTGCCAATTCAGAGACTCTCCTTTCTTAATGTTTTAAGAGTTGCATGATATCCCAGGTTTACCTTGTAGTCCCCTCCAATTTTGTTTCCAGTGCAGGCTAGACTATCTGGTTGTTCTCTTAACCAAATTTGAAGGACAAAAGCATATTGATTCCAATATTCCCTCCTGTTGTCTACCTACTTTCACTGTTCATGTTGCAAGTACTTAAGACAATTCATTATGTGTTAATCATTAATGATATAAATATTAGAATTATTCAGTCCCGAATGATGCAAATATATTAAAACTTGGGATTGAAAGGTTATTGTTCAAAGAGAGAGATCATTGTGGAAATTTTGACGATATGAATGCAAGTGAGGACTTGAGGAAAATACTTACCTTTATTCTAGGCTCTAAAAGAACACTTTCGTAGAATCTTCCAAGTTTGTGCTATATATGATTATAAGTTTTGTCAGTTGTAGAGGGATAAAATTGCTAACTAAATGAAGTGAATGTACTTTTGCTACACATTAATAGAATGAAAAAAAAGTTTGGTTGTAATTGATGTCAACCCTTGAAGAAAGACCCGTAGAACAAAGGTTTGGGTAATGGACCCAATAGTGTTTGATGTAAATATGACTCATTATTGTTTTTTCATTGTTGATAAGAAGTAAATATGGATGAACTCCAAAGTGGTCCCCTTATGGTGAAAGCCCTCACGGGAAGACACTTTGTGGAGTAAGAGAACCCATGCTTAATTGTGGAATAATGAGATGAAGGAAAGTGAATTTGTCAGGGAAAATATCCTAGATGGATAGTACTTGTCATCTCATTTTTGGTGGTATGTGGAATGTCACATAATTCCTCACGGTTAGAGAGTTATGGCCATGAGAAGTTGGAGA
>CBVK0100240613.1:0-13445 GCA_900067695.1 Picea abies | reverse complement strand
TAATAATAATAATTATTATTATTATTATTATTATTATTATTATTATTTTTTAAAGTCAAGGTCAAGACATAAATCAAATTGGTGTATGAGATCCCATTGTTTGTGGCACAAGAGATTTTTTTAGTGCAATGATTTGATTGCTAAAGTCTATGAGGTGTACATACCCTACCCTCTCTCAACCATTATGATGGTCATTATCATTATTATATTTAAGGATGATAGATGACTACTCAAATCCCCATTAGGATGATCGCTATCACTATTGTATTTAAGGATGATAGATGACTACTCAAATCCAAAGGGGGTAGGGTATGTATACCTCTATAGACTTTAGTAGTCAAATGACCTTAATGAAAATTTTCATTCTCTTTAATTTTTCATTTTTCTTTTTAATGATAAATACTTTGAAAATTAGTAATGTATTTGTAGCAATTAAAAAGAGTGGTTATACAAGAGAAAGTGTTTTTCATCCTCTCATTTATTGTTGAGTGCCAAATTCTTATCTAATACCAATTGCATTATGAAAATATTAGGATTTTTTTCCTATCTTTACAATATTTAAAAAAAAATATTAATCATAGGAAAACAATTTTGATATTTTAACTCGAAATTAATGATTTCTTGGTAAGTATTTCATTTCTTTATTATTTAGCTTTTTATTCATTTACATTTTCTTTTTAAACTTAATTAAGATAATATTTTTAAGATTATTGATATTAGTGAAGATGTTTTTCTTCACTATCCCTAATGATTTAAATAAAAATAACATATTTCTAATTAAAAGTGTTTTAGATTTTATATAATTTTTATCAATATTTAAAGAAATGATAAAATGAGGTTGATTAATTTTTTAAAAGAATTATACAAAATTTCTTAAATTACTTTATGAATAAAGATGTTTACAAAGTTTTTCATATCTTTATGGTCTAATATTGCACTTTTTATTTTATTTTCAAAATAAGAATATCTATAATTTGTTTTACAATCTTACATTTAATAATTAGATCTAAAATAATAATAAAATACATTCTACATATGCACATATTTAATTGGATTTAGGGATGATTGTTATCTTCTCTATCCATAACCATAAAGAGTATATTGCTATTTCAATTGAGTTTTTCAATTCCAACAAATAACATGTTGAGTTTATAATGAGTTTTTCAATTCCAACAAATAACATATATACAAGTCAAATTGATTTAGTTTTAATAATTGGGAGGGATGATTGTTATTTTCTTTAACTATAAATAGTATATTTCTATTCCAATTGAGTTGTTCAATTCCAATAAATGACATGTTAAGCTCATAATAAATATATTATTATAATGGTTTTAAGTTCAGTTATTGATCAACCTTGATTCTCAGACTTAATAATAACCTGATTATAATTTAATAATAGAAATGAAATCTAACCCTATCTACAACTATACATGGAATCATAGATTTAATATTAAAAATTGAGATTTGAAATGTTGAAAAGTCATTACAGTGAAAATCCACAACTATACATGGAATCATAGATTTAATATTGAAAATTGAGATTTGAAATGTTGAAAAGTCATTACAGTGAAGTGTTAAGGGAATCGTAGAAATGATTTAATGATAGAAATGAAATCTAACCTATCAACAACTAGACAGGGAATCATAGATTTAATATTGAAAATTGAGATTTGAAATGTTGAAAAGTCATTGCAGTGTTAAGGTTAAAATTTAACATAAGCATTGTCCATGACAAGTCTTAGGTCTTGACTCTGGGACTTACTGGTAATCTGATTATAGTTTAACGATAGAAATGAAATCTAACCCTATCAAGAACTATACAAAAAATCATAGTAATATTGAAAATTGAGCATTGAAATGTTGAAAAGTCCATAATAATATTGGAAATTGAGCATTTAAATGTTTAAAAGTCACTGCAGTGAAGTGCTGAGGTTAAAATTTAACAGAATATTCCACATAAATTACATTATGAGCAAGCAGCGGCTCAAACAGTGCAAGTCCATATTGAGTATCGTACAAGAAAAGCCATTGTATGTGCCCAAATCTGAGCGCAAAAGAAGTCTGGAAAAGCTGAGAACATTATAAAATTTAATTCAGGTAGGACGGGCTGTTTCAAGAAATAAATTTTTATATTATGATAACGTGTGTGTCGACCCACAGGTATATTGAATTGGCTCTGTGGGGGAACCGTCGTCAGAAAAGCCAGCGCCCATACAAACTGACATTATTGGGTTTATATTTATTTATATATTGCCTTGTAATGACTATGTCGGCAATCCCATATTTCCCGCTGCGTTTGGGACCGGCAGCAGTGCTGAAAGCCCTGGATTGGAAAATTTAACGCATGTATAGCATACATGAAGCAAGAATCATGCTGCATGTTCGCGTACATTTGACTGCACTATTCATTACATAATCCCTGTCAGTCTAGGCATGTGCTGTTTTCTTTTTCTGTTACATGCATTTGCTATACAACGTTCATTCTTCTACATGTTCTGTTATGTTCGTTACCTGAGATTTGTTATTATAGCAGATGATCTGCCCCTCTAGACAGAATAGTGAAAACACGTTACCGGAAAACTGCATTTTCTAGTTAATACACATATAGGAAATTCTGCTCATCCTTCTCAGTAATAGTGAAGATCTTGGTTTCATCCGAGTCTGCATTTGGGTAGATAGCTTGGTAGTTTAACATATGAATTTCAAATTTTGGAAGTTTACAATTTTTTTTGGTTTGTTAAAGTTTTCTTGATTTATCCTGTGATTTTAACATCACAAAATGCCTTAACACTAGCATAGTCACATAATTGTGACTAATGAACGCTGAAAGGTAACGTGTAGATTGCTAAAATGCCTGAAGAAAACGCAGGGATAGGTGAGGAAATTCGTGGTTAATAATTTAAACGTTGTAATGTTAAACGTTAATCATTTAAACGTGGAAATCATATAGTGCTATAGTAATTTCTTAATATGATTAGGTAAATGTTAAAAAGTAAACAGGGTAACGGATGCATTCAAAAATACAAGGAGATTATGAAGAGTAAATCACATTCATTGATTTAAGGAGATTATGAAGAGTAAATCACATTCATTGATTTGGGAGGACGACTACGAATATTCCAACATCTTTAATTGTTAGCCATCAAATCAGAATTTTAGATTAAAAGAAGATTAATTGTGCCCATTACCATACGTCTTTCGGTGTAAATATACTCAATCACCAACTAGTTTATATCTATAGGATTAAAAGTTCGAAACAATTAGAATTTTCATTTTCGAAATTCAAATAAAATAGTAAGAGCTTCAAATTGGCCTTTGGTAATATTTGGAATTCTAATAACTGCCTTGTAAGCCATACTGTTCCTCTAAGATACTTATATTGCTTAATTAATTGTGAGGTATTTAATGTTGAAAATCGAACGTTGAAGTATTGAAAAGTCATTGCAGTTTAGGTTAAAATTTCACACAAGAATTGTCCATTACAAGCGTAATATCCACACAAATTACAGCATGAGCAAGCAGTGGCTCAAACAGTGCTGCAAGTCCTTATCGAGTATCGTAAAAGAAAAGCCATTGTATGTGCCCAAATCTGAGCGACGAAAAAGCCGTGAAAAGATGAGAATATTATAAAACTTAATTCAGCACGGGCTGTTTGAAGAAATAAAATAATAAAATTTTATATTATGATAACGTTTGTCTCGACGCAATTTCAATTTTAATATCTAATAAATAAATATTTCAATTAAAATTTTAAAATATTTAAATTAAATTTTTAAAATATTTAAATTTTGACTACAATTAAAAATCATAAAAAATTATTAAAACTAAAAATTAAAACTTCAACATTTAGGAGAAGACACGAACAATTAGAAATCATAAAAAAATATTAAAACTAAGAATTAAAACTTTAACATTTAGGAGATGACATGAAGAGTTAAAAATTAAAAACATCACCATTTCAACAATTAAAACATCACCATTTGATGCAACTTAATCAACAAATTGAAATATGTGAACAGGTTGTTGGTGTTACTGGTTTTGAAATATGCAAACCTAATACTTTTGGCTTAAATAAAGTTAGGTTAATACTTTATAAACAATAAAGTTTCGTTGCTTACCTGAGTTAGGAAGATTTACAAACAAACCCTAATTTGCCTTTCAGCGTTCTCCAGCCAATCGACGTTCACCAACCAAATGGTTGTACAAAAGAAATCGATAGGATAATTATATTGGGGGAGAATACTATTCTGCTACACGGTATTTGGGATTTCGACCATCTATGCGATTCCGACAACAACCAATTAGATGGGCATCTTTTCAGTCTGCAAATTGTGTGGATTTTGAAATTCAATTGGCATGAGATGATGCAATGCCTAGACAATAATGCGTATATTTTCGATTTCAAACATGAAGTTATTAATCTCAACAAGGATCTGATAGACGACTTAAATGCTTTAATTACTACATCACGGGCGACACGATATTTGTCAATAGTGATCGTTTTCAACTTGATAGGTTTATAATGACAATATAATAACCATAATGACATGTGGATTATTGTAATTAAAATATGGTGTTATCGGTGTTGTCATTAAAATATATCCATTTTTTATATTTTTATATTGTCATTAAAATATGGTGTTACCGATATGGCTTAAAGTTATAATAACCATAATGACATGTGGCTTATTGTCATTAAAATATGGTGTTATCGGTGTTGTCATTAAAATATATCCATTTTTTATATTTTATATTGTCATTAAAATATGGTGTTATCAGAATGGCTTAAAGTAACCAATATATGTGGCTTAGGTTATTATTATAGGGTTATAATGACAATATAATAACCATATGGCTTAGGTTATTATTATAGGGTTATAATGACAATATAATAACCATATGTTGTTACCAGTTTGGCTTACCGATAACCGGTTTGGATATAGGTGTTACCATAAAATATTAGAAATAACTTAACACACCCTAATATGTATATGGTGTTACCAGTTTTGAAATATGTGAACCTAATACTTTTGGCTTAAATAAAGTTAGGTTAATACTTTATAAACAATAAAGTTTTGTGGCTTACATGAGTTAGGAGGATTTACAAACAAACCCTAATTTGCCTTTTGACGTTCTCCAGCCACTCGGCGTTCACCAGCCAGATGGTTGTACAAAAGAAATCGATAGGATAACTGTATTGGGGAGAATACTATTCTAGTACGTGGTATTTGGGATTTCAGCCATGTATGCGATTTTGACGATAACCAATTAGATGGGCATCCCTTCAGTCTGCAAATTGTATGGAGTTTGAAATTCAATTGGTGTGAGATGATACAACGCCTAGACAATAATGCGTATATTTTTTTATTTCAAACATAAAGTTATTAATCTCAACAAGGATCTGATAGACGACTTAAATGCTTTAATTACTACATCACAGGCTTACTTCAGCACGGGCTGTTTGAAGAAATAAAATAATAAAATTTTATATTATGATAACGTTTGTCTCGACGCAAAGGCATATTGAATTGGTTCTGTGGGGAACCTCTCTAGAATGGTGAAAGCCTTGGATTGGAGAATTCAATGTATGTATAGCATAACTGAAGTAAGAATCATGCTGCATGTTCACACACATTTGACTACAATATTCATTACATAATCCCTGTTAGTCTAGGCATGTGGTTTTTTCTTTTTTCGTTACATGCATTTGTTATACAACATTTTTTCTTCTGCATGTTTTCTTATGTTCATTACTTGTGATTTGTTATTATAGTAGATGATCTCCCCCTCTAGGAAAAATAATGAAAACAAGTTACCAGAAAACTGCATTTCTAGTTAATACATAGATAGGAAATTCTGCTAACGATACTCATCCTTCTACCTAAAATAGTAATGGTGAAGATCTCGGTTTCATCTGAGTCGGCTTTTAGGTCGAGATCTTGGTAATTTAACACGTGAACTTCAAATTTTGGTAGTTCACTGTTATAGAGACAAGGATAATTGGAATTTTCATTTTCGAAATTCAAATATAGTACTAAGAGCTTGAAAGTGGGCTTGGTAATATTTGGAATTCTAATAACCCCTTGTAAGCCATGATGTTCTTCTGAGAGGCTTGTATTGCTATAGGAAATTTAATTCACTTGACTTGGATGAAGAATTGTAGATATTTCTCCCTGGCCAAAAGTATTTTTATATATTTTATTCTTTTTATAATGTTGTTTATGAACAAGTTTTCGAGTATGCCCTTTAATTTTGGGATATTTTATAATTATTTGATTTTGAAAATTTGATCTAAGTTCTATTTTGTTATTTTTGGTTTATCTTTCATTTTTTTTTTTTTTGGCATATTTTAGTTATGAAAGATATTAAGAATACTATTTAGCCATTACATAAATCAAATTTTGAGAGAGTTATAGAAGGATTATGATTGTGTACATATACTTTGTCTTGAGATCACCTAATTAAGGGGCATCACCACAAAATGATTCTCAAATTGAAAAAAAACAGATGGATTTAGGTTTTGGATTATGAGAATATAACATTCTAGTATGCAACATCTATAAGATCTTTTCCTCCTTATGTATTAGTTTGTTTTTCATGGAAAATGGGACAAAATCTAGATAAAAGAGTTGGGTCATCTTTCCAAATGAAAATGAGGAAAAGGATGATGAAAATTAGCGAAAAATAGATTTAGAGAAGATTAATATTTCTTGTTTTGTCTCACATGTTAAGTATGCTAGGATGGTAGTTGTACATGTTGTCCCTCTTGGGGAATGAGGGAATGAAATGACTCTATGAAACAAACACCTTTGATTTCATGATTTCAATAATGAATTAGTCCCTTCTTTGATTTTCGATCTCTTTCCTTCTAAGTTATAAGTAGCCATTGGAGATCCTTCCTTGTGGGGATGACATGAGGTTAGAAAGAAGAAGGGAAAAAAGGGTAAGATTCATGATTAATTTTTTAAGGGTAAGAAATAAGATGTAAATTAATTATGTAATTGGGGTTTTCATTCTAAATTGGAATAGAAAATTGCTATTTTTTCTTGGAAAAAAATCACATACACATATTCTTTATTTTCAACATGTTAATGCATCCAAACTCAATTTATTTATCACGGAGGTGAAAACATACTATCAACAATGAATTTATTAAACAAACCAATTTTAAGTCCTAAAATGTGTCATAGATGTCAATCTTATATGTGATTAGAAAGGTTATTTTGGTCTTGTATGACAATCTTGGTGTAATGAGGATTTAAATTGGTTTGTGCATGCCTTTGATTAAGAATACAAGGTACAACACATCGAGAGCATTATTATTATTTTTTCCAAGAAAAAAAATGTATTTTTATTTCATATTTAGACAAAAATACAATGCTTAGTTGTTTTAGGCATAGCCAAAAAAGGATCATCCACAAAGATATCTCTTTAGAATGTCTCACTATAGATCCATAAACATCCACAACTTTCACAATATCACATATATTATCTATCATGTAACTAGAAACAAATAGTAGAATTCAACACCATTCTAACCATTATTCTAGCCACTTGTATTTCTATTGTGTAATGCTCTAGATGTGTTAATTGAAAAAAAAACAATAGACACTTTTATAGTCTCATGTATTATGTATTGACAAAACAAAATACATGTAACACATCCGAAGTATTATACGATACAAATACAAGTGGCTACAATAGTGGTTATAATGGTGTTAGATTATGTATGAGATAAGATGCAATAGCTCCCTCATTCACAAAATGTTGAAAGTGCATTTTATAATAATTCAAAAAAACCCAAGATAAAAGAGAATCTAAATTGTAACATCTTAACATGAAGTTAGGGATGAGTATGTATGCTCACATAGATGTTGATGTTGACCTATCTAAAAAAATGGGAGCATTGTCGAGGCCACAAATTTTAGGTCATTTATTTTGTTTAGGTCTTATTGAGCTCATTGGAAAGAGAATTATGCACTGAGGTGGATGGAAAACTATTGGGTGTCAAACCTAAAAAAACACATGGGAAGGCCCCCAAAAATGTGTTGAAAGTTCATGACCCAAAAACTAATAGTATTAGGATTATTTTTTAGATCGTAGTGGAAGGCCATTTAGATAACCTTTCCCTATGTATTAGAAATGGTCTTCATTGCATAAGGTTACTATACTATATGTTGGTGGGTTTTTTTCACAAGGTTGAGAAAACCCCTTTAAATCTATGGTTGTGTATAAAAATGGAAAATGAAACTAGAATTACAAACCCTAGTGATGGTCATATAAATTAAACCCTAACTCATGAAAAATATGAAATCCAACTATGAAAAACAAACATTCCCTCTTGATTAGTAATGGTCTCCATTGTGTCAAGTTCCTATACTATATGTTGGTGGGTTTTTGTTACAAGGGAGAACAAAACCCCTTTAACTTGATGGTTGTGGATACACATGGTAGATGAAACTAGAATGAAAAATCCTACTGATGTTCATATAAATTAAACCCTAACTCATGAAAATAAAAAAAATCCAACTATGAAAAAGAAAAAATATTTAATATGAAAAAGGAAATAAAGAACATGAACATTTTATTGATTCAATGAATGGAAAAGTAGAACAACACATGGTAAATAATATTGATGAAGGAAAACAGGCTCCCAATCCCCTTCTTGGAATGGATCCTTTTCTTCATTGGTGTGCTCCAAATCCAACCTTGATTAGAAAAGAAGGAAATAAATTAGAATTCAGTTCATCAAGAGAAGAGGGCTCTCACGATTGTAGTGGTATTCTAGTAGCACAACCTTACTTAGATAGATTCATGTGAATGTGTGACCTCAATATATTTATTTATAGTTGTATGGTGGATAAACCTCTTGACATAGTCTTCCATATAATGGTTAAATATGATTAGATCAATGTTTAATAATATAAATTAATGTTTGATGAGGTCCACACATAATTAACATGCCATTACGACAACCAAAGTGCATTTATTGGGCCAAAAACTAGATAAAAAGAAATGATTTTTTGGATAACACAGTTTCAGGGATTTTATCTACACTATTTGCATACACCTAATGGGCCAATATATATGTGATGTCCAACTTTGGTCAATTTATTGGGTTAAATCAATTTATTCCCACAAGTTTGAGGTCATGTAATGGTGGAATGGATCAAAAGATGAGGGTTGTGCATACCAAAGTGACATATTCAGGTATAACTACTCAAAATGGTGCAAGTGAGAAATGTTAAGGTGATAACATGAGATGGGGGAACTTCTGCTACATTTGATTCATGGCGAATCACTTTTCTCGATGAAGAAGTTTCCCTCCTCTGGTAACCCAAAAGAGTTGTATATTGTATTGGTGGGTTCTCTTCAACATGGTGTGAATGATTCAATCCATTGTAGCTTTACCAATGCTCTTTAGTGAACAAGTTCTCTTCTGTGTCTAAGTCATCCAACAAAAGTATAGAGTATGGTCAAAGCATCTCCACATGAAACACAAGGTGTAAGTTGAGTACATAGTGTTGAATCTTTAATTCAAAATAATTCTCACCCAATACACTCTTGGTTATAGTATAAGGTCCATCTCAAAGTGGTTCAAGCTTCTTATTGGGGCCCATGAGTTGATATTTCTGCAAGTACAACCATAAATCTCAACCAACCTAAAATACGTGTGTAATACAATGTTAATCATGTCACTGCTTGTAATGGGAATTGGAGTTTTTGTAGAATATCACGATCTTGTTGGATATGGCGGATCCATTAAAAAAATTGTTGCTTTATATGCCTCATTCTAATAATTGGAGGAATATTATTTCTTTGATGTAATGGGAATAACTACAAAAATTGGGGCTAATGGGTGGAACCAAACAGACACCTGGAAAAAGTTTTGGGTAATATAACCATGACAAGTTTTGATGTAGCTATGTTGAACATAAGGAATAATTTTTTCCCACGTATGTTAGGCACAAGATCTATTATAATAGAAGAAAACAACAATATTGGAGTGAATACCAACAAAATAACAAGAGAGAACAAAAATACAACAACAGAACAACAGAGTATATGGAACGACAACACCAAAATAATACCTTTATTGATAGGAAGCAATTTTTACTTTCCTCTTAGAGGGGGAAACCTCCAACAGAGCATAGCTCTATTAATATAATTCTCAAGACAAATCCCTCTTATACCTTCTACTCTTATTTATACTAATTCTATCCTCTAAAGAACATTCTAGAGGAAGATCTTTCTAGAAGCGAAAGCTTCTATTAGGTCTTATTACATTGACTTGTTCATATTTATTAAGTATTCTTTATTAAATAGTATTGAAATTTATTACATGGAAATATATTATTCTACCTACAAGAGAAGTTAGGGGTTTAGGTCCCTAATATTCCCTCCCCCTTGAAGAACAACCTTGTCCTCAAGGATTGATATGAGGAAATTCCTGGAGAACATTGGTCGGCTCCCAGGTGGCATCTTTTGGAGTTGTATCTTTCCACCGCACTAATACCTCCTTGATGGTGCGTTGATGGAGATGACATTCACACTGATCCAAGACTTCCTATGGCTGCAACCATATGGAACCTTCAACATCTGACTCTGGAAGATTGGTTTGAGTTTGGCACTTAGTTCCAATCACCTTCTTTAAGCATGAGGCATGAAAATCAAGATGGATCTTAGAATGACTGGGCAGAGATAACTGATAGGACACTGGTCCCACGTTCTTGACAATGGTATAAGGACCATAAAATTTGGGAGAAAGCTTCTGACAATGTTTATCTTTGAGTGAAGTCTTCTTGTAAGGTTGTAGATGAATAAACACCTAGTCTCCTATAGAAAATTGGCATTCTAAACATCCTTGATCTTCTTTTTGTTTCATATGATTATGAGCCATGACCAAATTGTCTTTGAGAGAATGGAGAATGGTGGCACAAACTGTAAGAGTTTTTTTAACCTCCTGAACCTTTGAGACCCCTCGTATGTAGGAAAGAATTGACGAGGGATTTTGTCCATATACTGCTTCAAAATGAGTCATGTGGGTAATAGTATGGTAAGATTTTTTATACCACCATTCATCTAGGGGTAACCACTAATCCCAATGATGTTGTTGGTCATATGAAAAACACCTCAAATATGTTTCCAAACACTTGTTGAAAACTTCAGTTTGGCCATTAGTCTGTGGGTGATAAGCAGTACTGAGATGTAATTGTGTGCCCTGGAGCTTCAATAGTTCTTACCAAAAATTGCTGGTAAAAGTGGGATCTCTGTCAAATACAATAGAATGAGGCATGCCATGAAGCTTGAAAATATGATCCATGAAAATCTAAGCCACTATGGATGTTGTGAATGGGTGTTGAAGAGAAAAAAAATGAGCATATTTGGAAAGGCGATCAAATAACACCATGATGAATGAATTATAGCCAGATTTAGGTACGCCCACAATGAAATCCATAGAAATGTCCCTCCAAATAGTTGGTGGAATTGAAAGCAATTGTAGTGTGCCAGGAGCTTTGGCAGTTTCCCCCTTGTTGCATTGAAAAACATCACATTCAACGACAAAGGTGCAAACATCCTGTTTCATAGCATCCCATAAAAAAGAATGTTTAACTTGTTCATAGGTTTTGGTAAACCCTAAATGCCCTGTTGTGGGTGAAGCATGAAGCTTAGAAAGCACCGTGGATTTAAGCTGCGACTGTTGGCTTAAATATAGATGACCTTTGTAGCAAAGATCTTCATTGTTCCAAGAGTACACTGGAGAAACCAGAGAATTGTCTTGTAATTGTTGGATAAGTCAAGAAGTTTTGGGGTCTTGAAACCATTCCTAGCAAACAACTTGGAGCCAATATGTACAATGAAGGAGAGGGAGAAAAGGGATCCTTCTTCTTCATACTTTCTGGACAGAGAATCAACCACTATGTTTTATTTTCCCTTATTATAAATGATCTCATAATCATATCCAAATAACTTGGTCACCCATTTTTGTTTCTCCTAGGATGAAATCCTCTATTCTAGGAAATACTTGATGCTCTGATGGTTAGTTTTAATTTGGAAGCGTTTCCCCAAGAGATAAGGACACCAAAGATCCACAACATGAAAATAATCCAACATTTCCTTTTCATAGATCGATTGGACAATATGTCACTCTGAGAATTGTTTACTAGTGAAGGCCAAGGTTCTACCCTCTTGCATGAGTACTGTGCCAATGCCTTTCCCTGAGGCATCACATTCAAGGAAACAATTCTTTTTGAAGTCAGGAAGGGCTAAGATAGGAGTTGTGCACATGGCTTCTTTCAATGCTTGAAATGATTGATCAATTGCTGGACTCCAAGTAAAAGAATTTTTTTTAGGAGAGTAGTAAGAGGCACTGCAATTTTTCCATAATTATTAACAAACTTGCGATAATATCCTATTAAACCCAGAAAACCACACAAGCTCTTGAGAGTTTTTGGCACGGCCAATCCTGCATAGCTTTAATTTTTTTAGGATCTACCCTTACACCATCCGTGTCGAAAAAATGACCCAACTACTCCACTTTTGAAGCTCCAAAGGAACATTTAGATTTCTTGAGAAAAAGTTTGTGCTGAGAGAGTAGATTGAGAACTTGATCTACATGGGTAAGATGGTCTTCCTAGGTTTTACTATAGATGAGAATATTATCAAAGAAAACTAGGACAAAATGACGGAGAAAAGGATGGAAAACATGGTTCATGAGACTTTGGAAAGTGGAGGGAGCATTACATAGGCCAAAGGGCATGACTAAGAATTCATAGTGACCCTCATGAGTGAGAAAAACAATCTTAGGAATGTCCTCCTCTTGCATACGTATCTGGTGGTAGCCAGAATGTAGATCAAGTTTAGTAAAATATTGAGCACCACTTAATTCATCCAAAATATCATCAATGAAAGGAATGGGGAATTTGTCTTTGATGGTGAGTTTATTGAGGGTGCAGAAGTTGGGAAACATACGTAAAGTACCTTTTTTTTAAGTACCATGACCACAGGGGAAGAACAGGGGCTGGTAATAGGGTGGATAACACTTGCGGCTAGAAATTCTTGAACAATTTTCTCAATTTCATTCTTTTGGGAAAAGGGATGATGATAAGGGCGAACATTGGGAGGAATAATATCAGGGATGAGAGGAATGGAATGATCATGAACACCATGAGAAGGAGGAAGTCCTTGGGGAGTGGAAAAAACAACTCGGTGTTTGGAGATGATACATTGGAGGTCAAGATGCACCACAAGTGTCTCAATTGATTGAATATAATGGAGTTGGGGAATAATGATATAATGACCTTTTTTGAGGATATTTTCTATTTGATGGGAACTGGTGATCTCAGGGGATCCTGCTGTGATTCCTTGGAATTTATATTGTTGTACCACTTGTTGGAATTGCATGGTTAATTCCTTAAAATACATGAGGATGGGACCAAGAG
>CBVK0100240612.1:0-13445 GCA_900067695.1 Picea abies | reverse complement strand
TAACAACTGATTCACCCCCCCTCTCAGTTGTCTTAGTAATTTCAACAGAGAATTGGCAGAGGAATTCATCCCATGTCTTGACCTGTTTTGTCAATTCAGATATGACAAGAAATTTGATGAGACCATGGTGGAATAGATTTTTTTGAGGGTTGGCCAAGTTTTTACAAACTTGAGAAGACATTTTCTCAAGACTTTTCAAGAAGTAGAAAGGAAAATCCAGGGGTTTATTAAATTGGAAATGGGCTAACAAATGAAAATGACAAGCTTTGAAAGCATAGTACCTACCTTCACAAGTGATAATCCTGGTAATTACGATCAGGGGGTTAATTAATTCATCCTTGATCCATTCTTTTGAGTACCCTTTGGCTCCATAAACATTTTGAAATTCAGGCTTGAATAATCTGTTGTAGCTTGGACGTGGCAATTGACGGTGTTTGAATCCCCAACCCATGAAAATTTTGTGGCGGAGGCAATAGACTCTTCAGATATCAAGAAGGCCAGAGACCCTATGCGAGCCAGCCTCCCATTGAAACCAAGAGATAATTGTAGTGAGATTCCATCGTCGTGGCCCTGCAGACTAGCCAAGAATGGTCCCCATCCTGTGTGAAAGAAAATCTCTCTACACTCTGTGAATTCGGGAATGGCCAGAAGCTCGACGTAGGAGGAATTTTCATGGAATTTAGGCATGGTTACAACATAAAGGATGAGCAGAAGAAAGGAATCAGGAAGAGGGTGATCATGACGCAGCAAGCAGGGGATGAGTGGAATGGAAATTGGGGCAGAATCCCTGATTTTTAATGCAATAATGGTGGAAACAGTTGAATTCGTGAACGAATTCATCACACATGATCACCATGTGTGACTATGATTTCACAGCATTTGAATTTCGAATAGTGGTGTACTTTGGAGACAAATGAAATTATGTGAGAATTAGATCAATGTCCAAGTCTTCGACTTGGACATTTGATCATAAAAATTCATTAAATCTTTTTAATTCAATTATTAATATGAATTTTGAACAACATACCATTCAATCCATCTTAACTTACCATTGAAACAGGTGTATCAATTCGAATGATCTTTTCTGCATGCAATCATGGTCATTTACAGTATATGCATACCTCATCCAATCCTCCATATGACACTTCATCCGGTCATCTAGATGGCAATCCATCTGGTATTCCAAATGGCACTCCATATGGCACTTCATATGGTACTCCTATGCAAGTGGAAATTATCCCTATTATAATGGACGTTCACGCATAGCACTCAGCTTGGGAAATTTTTGACAGTCATGGTGAACAAGAGCATGGACAGGATAAGTGTGAATAGGATGATCCATTGTTAATTTCCTTGTCATCATTCTTGTAACAATATAAAACAACTTGCTCTTAGGTTCATAGGCGTGTAACAAAGATCTGTAGTGAGTTTTAACAGTGTGTTATTGATCTGTAACTGTCACAAAGAACCAGTTAAGTAGTTTTCTATTATATAAACATACAATAAATAAAAAAATGCACAACGGGCTTATAACACACAGTGATGTCAGCAGTATAGAATTTAGCATTTAAAAAAAAAAAATGATAGATATAATAGCCCAGAATATCATAAAACAATATGATAGCATTTTTAATAGAGATTCTAGTTCCTCTTCTCATGGATTATAATATAGATGGGATTTTTTTATCATTTTTCAGCTCAGGAAACCCCTCCCCCACTCCTAAGTATGGTGACACCTCACAATCAAAGATATAGGGAACCAGTCTATTCTCCCAATAGCCTGAGATTTATAGTTATCCAAGTGTAGAGATAAATTTCACACAATAGTCTGACGAGACGGTTAAAATATGCCCCCACATGTAGGACAAAACATCCTACATATAGTTAAGAAGAGGTAGGCGAGAGAGTCTATCCTACATATAGTTAAGAAGAGGTAGGCGAGAGAGTCTTAGGATAGTCTTAAAGCTAATTCCCAATGTCAGATTTATGGAGTTCATTGACCTTTGCTTAATCATGCATACTTCTTTTCAACTTTGTCTACAAGTAATGTCGTACATCAGAACAAGTTTTAAGATTTAGGAATTTTATATATTGTTTGTCAGATTATCACCCTCGCTAGGTAGAATGCCCTGCTGCCAGTAAGCATGTTCAGTACTCCAACGGGTTTACGTAGTCATACCATAGGCCGGTACCCACTGCCAACAGACTTGTTCAGTATCCTGACAGGTTAGCATCTTACGCCCTTTTACAACAGAGACTGGTCCACGATATTTTAATATTTTTATATAGAGATTTCTTTTTGCAAGAAGATGGGGAGGCAGCTCTGAATTTTTTTATTTAAGACTGGGATGGTATTTATGTTAGAGTATGACTCTTCTTTATGTATTCCTTATAGATTGTCTTGATGTAAGGGTACTTAAGTGGATGTAGCCTATCTAAATATATGGTTTAATCAAACATTTTTAGTGTGTAGTGGATGGTACCATTGGAAAAGAACAAAAAGGTATCTTCAGGCCCTACTCACTTTCTTTTTTTCTTTTTTGTTTTAAGTTATAGTGATGTTTCCATGGCTAACTGCTAATTAGACCTTCTTACTACTCTTTCATAAAGATACTTTACTCACCTACTCAGGGTTCTTGGGGAAACTGTACGAGTAACCTCTAGGTTTGATAAGACAAGGTGTCACTTCTTTATATCCTCTAGTGGTGGAGGTTAAGAGAAACTACCATTAAAGATGCCTTGAGAGAAAGGAAGATAGAAATATTGCAAAAAAATATGGCTAATTCATAGCAAGCAATTTCTAAACATAATAAAAAGTCAGTATTCAATTGATGCTTAAGAAGACAACAAGGTTCAAATATAGCAATATATTTTTCGAAGGAAAATACTTCTCTTTTTTTTGTCTCCTTGTAATTTTCCACTTGTGGTGAAATAAATACCTACAAAAATCTCTAAAATTGTTTATCAACAAAAACACACTTTAAATTATTTACATATGTACAATCAGAATGCAAAAAAATTTCAAGAACAGGGGGAGGGAGAAGAAACTTCCCCATCCACTAAGGCCAATTCCTTGTCAGTTGACATGACCTGTAGAAAATATTCTTTGGAAATGAGTCTGTGGTAAAGTTTAAGTCGATGTCCATTCACTACAAAAGATATTTGTCCATCATCAATTTTTTTAATCTTAAAAACCCCATTATCATACACAGTAACTACCTCATAAGGACCCAACCATGGAGTGGTAAGTTTTTCTTTAAAATTTTTGAATCAGGAATCAAACAACAAAGCCCAATCACTAGGTTGAAATTGTTTCTTCTTAATAAATTTGTCATGCCATTTGCTCCTCTGGTTTTGAACTAACATTGTCCGTTGGATAACATCTTGTCTAATCTCATCCAACTCGTTCAATTGTAGGGATCGTTGTTTCTATGCCTCGTCTAGGTCTAATCCCAATTGTGCAACATTAATGAAAGTCCTTACTTGGAATTCAATTGGTAGAAGTGCTTGTTTTCCATACACTAGTTCGTAGGGGGTATGCCCAATGGTGTTTCTCCAGGTGGTACAATATGCCCACAAAGCCTCTGGAAGTCTATCAACCTAATCCCTATGGTGCAATTGAATAGTTTTGGTTAAGATAGTTTCCAAAACTTTGTTTCTAGACTCTACTTGACCATTAGCTTGCGGGTGATATGTAGAAGAATTGCAATGATTGATCCTGTATTTCTCCATTAATTCCTTCATCAACTTAGAAGTGAATTGGGTTCCCTAGTCTGTAACAATTTCACGAGGAACACAAAAGAGGGTAAATATGTCTTCATAAATGAATTCAACAACAGATTTTTCGGTAGCCCTAAATAAGGCTTTTGTCTCTACCCACTTGGTGACATAATCTGTAAAAACCAAAATATAATTCTTCTTATGAAACATGGGTGAAATTGGTCCTACAAAATCAAGGGCCCATTTCTCAAAAGGTTCTATCATAACTTGGGCATGTAAGGGAATTTCCTCAGTTGATGTGGGTCTTCCTATCCTTTGGCAATTATCGCAACTTCTCACATATTTGGAAGCATCCTTAAAAATGTTATGCCAATAGTAACCTGAATGTAAAACCTTATATGTTGTACATTTTTTAGAAAAAAATCCACCGCATGGTCCATCATGACAACTTCATAGTATTTATGGTATCTCATCTTCTCGGACACATCTACGAATAATCAAGTCCGGTCTAGTACGAAAAAGGTCATGGAAAACCTAGGAGTAGTTATCACTTTGCGTGATAATTCGACGCTTTTCATGAGGTGACAAATGAGCTAGTAACTTCCTAATAGCCAAATAATTTGCCATGTCTACAAACCATGGGGTATTTACAGAGAGGGAAAAGAGATGCTCATCTAGAAAACTATCATCAATAGGAATATCATCACCCTCATGCTTAATGCGTGAAATAAAATCAACTACTAAGTTCTCTTTTCCAGGTCGATCAAGGACGGTGATATTGAACTCTTTTAATAACATGAGCCACCTAGTCACTCAGCCATTGGTAATGGGTTTAGTGATGAGAAATATAATGGCAGAGTGATTTGTATGTACAAATACCTCGTATCCTATGATATAATGGTGAAATTTATTGATGGCATGGACAACTTCCAAGAATTCATTTTTTGTAACTGTATAGTTTAACTCGGCAGGGGACAAGTTCTTACTCACAAAATAAATGGCATAGAATTGGTGGTCTTATTTTTGTCCTAATACTCCTCCTATTGCAGTATCGGAGGCATCAGTGGATATGTGAAATGGAAGGGCCCAATTGGGTCCCCTAAGAACTGGTGCCACAGATAATTTATCTTTTAGAGTTTCAAAGGCGGTTTGACACTAGTCAGTCCAAAGAAAATCAACATCTTTTGTAAGCAATCATGGAAGGGCCCAATTGGGTCCCCTAAGAACTGGTGCCACAGATAATTTATCTTTTAGAGTTTCAAAGGCGGTTTGACACTAGTCAGTCCAAAGAAAATCAACATCTTTTGTAAGCAATCCAAACATGGGTGCAACAATCTTTGTAAAATTCTCAATAAATTGTCGGTAGTATACAACATGTCCAAGAAATCTTCTTACCTCTTTTTGAGTCTTTTGGGGTGGAATTTTGACGATTACCTCAATCTTAGCAGAATCCACTTTAATCCCTTCAGATGAAACCTGATGCCCTAAGACTACTCCTTCAGTCAATAGCATTTTACATTTTTCATGACTTAAGGATAGATTCATTTCTTGGCATCTGATAAGGACTTTCTTTATATTATGTAGGGATTCCTGGTAAGTATTTCCATATACTGTAAATTCGTCCATATACACTTCCACACAATCATGAATAAGGTCAACAAATATATCTAATATTGGTCATTTAAATGTGGCAGGAGAATTACACAAACCAAATGGTAAAACCCTATAGGCCTAGGTGCCCCAAGGACAAGTGAAAGTAGTCTTGTCATGATCCTTGGGTGCTATGAGAATTTGGTTGTATCCGCTATATCCATCCAGAAAGGAAAAGTATCTTACACAAACCAAATGGTAAGACCCTATAGGCATAGGTGCCCCAAGGACAAGTGAAAGTGGTCTTGTCTTGATCCTCAGGTGCTATGAGAATTTGGTTGTATCTGCTATATCCATCCATGAAGGAAAATTATCTCTTCCCTGACAAGGTATCCAAGACTTGGTCAATGAAGGGAAGGGGAAAATAATCCTTTAGAGTGGCCTTATTAAGTTCTTGAAAGTCGACACAAATTCTCCATTTTTTGGTTACTTTCTTTGGAACCACTACAAGCAGGGATACCCATTTACTGTCAGAGATTGGATAAATAAATCTGACATTCAATAGCTTTTGTATTTGTTCTTTTACTATATCCTTGAGTGTTAGATTCATCCTTCTTTGGGGTTTCCTAATAGGTGTTATTTTTTCCTGGGTATATATGTGATGAATGAAAGTGTCAAGGTGTATACCCTTCATATCAGTGTATTCCCAGGTGAATTCCCCTGATTGTTCTTTAAGGAAATTTACTAATTGTTTTTTTTTATCTGCATCTAGTCCGGAATTTATATGTAGGAATTTCCTAGGACTAATCTCATAAGGCATGGTATAAGATGTGGGAGATTAATCTATCTCAAAAATAAAATGTGTCAAATACAAAGTTGATGGGTCCAAATTTTCTTGAAATTCTTCACCAAACATGTACTCAAATTTGGGAAAAGATTGTGGAAAATCAACACACATGATAGCAGAAATAAATTGATTTAGCACATTTTTGTTGTTTGCTCCTGAAGTGCCCAAGAATGATCACTTGGAAACATGGGTTCTTCCCAATTCTCATTCTCATATGGAAATTCAAGCCACCATAGATTCTCCATAATAGGTTGAGCTGGTGGGTATATGGTAAGATTTTGTATAGAAATTCCATTAGAGATGGTCATTTCACCTTCTCTACAACCAATAAATGCATTGGTTATGGCCAACCAAGGTATTCCCAAGATAACGGGGTGCCCTTTAGCAATATTCTTTGAATAAATGACAAGAAATTCTACTGGATATTACCATGATGCTAATATAACTATGATAACATCCAAGATTCCTTCAGGTTATCCGCTAATTCCAAAATAGTTGGGGTAGGTCTAAGGAGAGGTTTAAACTGTAATTCCTCCAAGTTAGTAACATACATAACATTAATGGCCACCCCTATGTCTATGAGAGTATTTTCAATGGAAACCTTATTAATGGTTATTGTTACTACAAGGTTTCCTGGGTTTCCATAATTTGTGACCCTAGGCTACTCTGATATGTATTTAGACAATTCTCCTATAAAATGTATTATTGGAGGATCTTTTTGTTTCCTACCTGGTTTCTTGATACACAGTTCTTTGACCACCTTATTGTAAATTGGAATGTCCTTTATGGCTTGTAACAGGGGTATTTTGACACGGATATTCTTTAATTCATTTAAAATGTCAAATTCTGGTTGTATTGTTGGTTTCTCAATTGCTAACCTTTCTGGATAAGGAGGGGCTTTTGTAATCTGTGAAGATTCATTTTGGGAAAGCTTTGGTTCCTGGTCTTTAGGAATGATAACATCTTCCCACTTAGTGTCATTCGTGGGTTGTTCGGGAGTTTCATATTCTTCTTCTTCTGGGATGACTATTGAAGGCCTCTGTCTATCCAAAACTTTTTCCGACTTTAGTTGAATCTCATGTAATGGGATGGGAGAAATAACATATGTCATGAAGGTTTGTAGCTCAACATTGGGAAGAGGTTGAGTTGGTTTTTTATTCAGGTTGGGCACCGGTTGTTCCATTAATAATGTCAGTCTTGGGGAGCTTGTATTCTAGTATTGTTGTGGTTGTTGTGGAATAGGAGGTAAAGGTGGGGGGAAAAACCTGGAAAAATTTGTTGGATGTTCTGGAAATTGTGGCTAAGGATGAGTGGGCATAGGAACAAGTGGAGCCTGGGTGTTTCCTTGAGTATTCCCTCCTCTCCATCCTTGTAGCCAAGGGTGGTGTGAAGCATACTATGGAGACCTGTTTTGCCAATTCGGTAAGTTTCACTGTTGTGATTGTTGATAATAGGGTGGAACTTGAGGTGGTAGATCTTGGTATGTTGGTTGACTCCTAGGCTGCCATGGCCTCCTAGGTGTATAAGAAGATTCCCCAAGATCCCCACTTATGTAAATGGCTAATAAACCGAGAATTGATCATTTTTCATTTGGGTGGTCTTCAATGCAGAAGCCACAAACTGAAATGTTGTATAATGGGAACTCCCTTGAGGAATGCTTCCTCCTGCACCTTGGAAAAAATATGCACATTGTTGCATTCTCCTCCTCCTATTTCTTCTTAATATTTAGGGTGTCCAACTGGGAACCTACTGTACTTAGGATATCAGTTTTGAAGTTCTCCAATAGGTTTCCTATCTCTACCCTTGTAATACCACCCGAACTAACTATTTTTAGGTTTCTAATATAAGGATCCCGAACACGCTTCCCAGTTTTGTCTCTACTCCTCGAGTAATTTCTACACATTTCACTGATTTAAGTAAATGGTTTATGGGAGATGTCACCCAATGCCATCAGGTTAAGTGTCTCTAGATATTCTTCCAAAATTTCTTTAAGGAAAAGAGTCCTCACTGCATCATCTGGAAGGTCATGGTATTTCGATTTTTGTGAGGTATAAGCAAACTATTCCATGTAATCCTCGAAACTCTCATCCTCTAACTGTTGAATTTTAAAAATATCATGACGAGAATCCTTGGACTTGCAGTAGTATTCGTATTTTTTAAGAAATATAGCTTTCATGTCTTCCCAAGACCTAATATTGGATTCTCCTAACCCCATGAACCATCTTAGTGCAAAATCCTTGAGAGTGGCAGGAAAAATTTTTAATTTCTAGTCATCTTGCAAGTAATAGTAGCTTATACACAAGATGTCAAACTCAAATAGGAAGGTATCCGGGTCTTCATTTCTTTTACCATAAAAGGTGGCTAGTGCATAGAGTGGAATGTTCTTCATGTTGACATTCTGGGTGGTATCCAAAATTGGAAACCCAAAGGTGATTTCTATTTGGTTTCCAACTTCTTCTCCATCATCGTGTCTTACATGGTTGTGATCCTCCCAATAATCCATACTGATTTGATTTCCAAAGATAGAATACCTGAATGGTTTTATCCTTGAATATAACAAAGTATCCCAAGGTTCTTTTCCAAGAAGGGTATCCTTTCGATGGAAAGATTTATCTATTGTTTGGATGTCCAGGACTTTACTCGAGCCTATTGAAACTGTTGGTGCCAAAGTTTTTGTTTCAACTTGGGATACAATTATATTGGTTGAACTGCCAAAGAGAGCATTCACCTATTCAAGGTCAATGATATTTACAAAGTTAGAATCCCCTGATGGTGGTGAAAAACAAAAGGTTGTGTTGGCTAGTTCTAATGAAGGCCCAAGTGGTCTTGCCTCATGTCCCACTACTGTTGATGTTTCAATTTTCTACTCTATAGTGTCCCCAGTTTTGGTCTCCACGAAGACTTCTTTATCTCTTTGAGTTGAGCTAACCCTTATTTCTTGGTATCGTTCTGTGGAGTTTATTAGTGAATTGTTCCTTCCTCCAAAAAGGTTAGAAGGAAACTTGATCAGAATTTTTGGTTTGGTTTTGATGTATCTACCCTTTGGGCCCCTATGTTAGTTCATGAAAGTAGTAAAAAAGAAAAACTACCATTGGGTTTGAGGGAACCTGCTATAACAGATGTGCGTGTTCTTACCTCTCATCTTAAAGTTCCCCCGCCACCAAATAATGCTAATGTTAAGAAATGATCTACTTCCTAACTATTTTCTACCTTAAGACAACTCCCTGGAAACGACATAAAAAATGATGGGTATTCTATATGTACTAATTCCATCAATTAAATTGTCAACCCGGGGTAAGTAAACTTAGATTTGTGGCATAGTATGAGCCAAGGCAAAAAGAAGAGATAATGGAAATATTGTCCAGCTAAGGAGATAGTTTACCCTAGGGATCAACATTCTTTTTAATTTACAATTCTATTTTCTAAAGAGATGTCTTTTAAAATCTATTTAAACATCAAATTCTATGTAAAGCAACCTTCAACTAATGAGCTTCAAGCAATTCTAGAACTATGAACTATCTGACCTAAGTAGCCTTAAACAATCTAGGACTATAGACAAACTCTAAATAAGAAACTAACAAGTAATCTATTTCAAATCTATTCAATCTCTCTTTGAATAAGCAAACAACAAGTAATTTATTTCTGAATTATTGATCTATTTATCTCTGAATGAACAAGCAAGTAAGCAAGTAAGCAATTAATCTATCAAAACTATCTTGACAAGTGAACTCTATTATTAAAAAGAACTCACAACTATTTATATCTTGCAAAGAATAAACATTAATCTACTTAACTAAAAGCAATAGTATTGTGACAGTATTCAAATGTGATGATTGTGTCTTTGGTGGCGAATGACATCACGATGGCATCTAACTATCAATGATAATTCAAGTGGAATTAACTCAATGCTAGCTTCTACAGAGAAATGTAAATTATGGATAAGGAAATCTATAGAGAGTTTTGTCATCATAAAAGTAACACGAGGTGTTCTTGGAATCCATGTGATCTTTAAACATTGTGCAGAAAATATTCAACATCAATCATTCACTTTATCATACAATTGTTGGAAAGTACCCTGTTCAAAATCACTAACTCAAGCAAAGCTATAAACTCATAATTAACACTTAATTAAAATTCCTAATTCAAATTCATACTTAAGATGACAATGAAAATATTATATTCAAACCTACAAACTCTTGACTAATGCTAATTAGAATTCACAACTCAAATTCATAAATGAGATTTCATTAAAATTCATAACCTAAAGTGAACTAAGCTATCATTAAAAATCATACTCAAAATCAACCAAGATGCTATTAGAAATCATAACTCAAAATCTATTTCTATCCTATCATATTGAGGAAAAATTAACAAATGAAACAGACCTACAGAGAGTATTTGCAATTACAAATAAACCTATCTAAGTTAGTACTTTGCAGAGTAATTTACAGCTAGGGAGAAAAAAGACATGACAGTGTAATTAAACAGCTTCTACAACCGACAAACAAAATATTAGGAGTTTAATCATTAACACACAACCATGGACATCTCTCTATGATATACACACCATTCAGAAAGTAATCTACAAATAAGAGAAGGTGTACAGGGAGATGAATTAGACACATGATCTACAATTAAAAGATTCACACAACAAGTAATTTTAAATTGAGAAATTTACACAGTAAATAAGCGATTTCGAAATCTAAGAAATATGAAAGGAAATTGTATAAATGTAAATATGTACTGGTATAAACAATCACCCAGACCACTGGTGGGACTGGTATAAACAATCACCCAGACCACTGGTGGGCCCCCCAGAAGGTCGTGGCAACACTCCAACAGGAAAACACAGATGCTAAGCTAGCGCATCACTGGCATTAATCATAAAAACAGAGTATATAACAAAATGGTGATAATGTTTGTATAAAAATAAAAATAAAATCGTGCCTCTTCATGTCATGGACAATGGTATTTATAGATGTTTATAGAGCTTGAGAGGTCGACCACTGGAAGGGTTGACTCTCTCTAAAAATAGTAAATTCATTAAATTTATTCTAACATCAACATCTTTCTTAATAGTCTTTGTGTGCCACTCAGCAGTCGTTGCAACTACCCAATCTGAGATGCATCGAGCTCCATAGTTGGAGGGAATGAGGGGGCATAAAACCCATATCCCTGATTCGTCCATCAAAGGCCACCAATGTACTAACCGCCAGCTCTTATGCGCTCTGAGTGTCGGACCGAGTGTCGGATGGAGTGTCAGATCAAGTGTTGAACGGAGTGTCATACGAGGGATCAGATGGAGGATTGGATCGTGATTCCCACCTGTTGCAAGAAACCCAGAACGTTAGATCTTCATAATCATTTAACTGAGATGAATTGATCATAAAATCATTGCAAAAATGATAATTATACATACCGTGTGCGATTCCATGGAGAATTGATATATAAATTTTGATAATACCTTTAAAATGGCTAAATGAGAGCATAGCATATATAATGTTGCATGCAAAAAGGATTCGGACATTGGAAAAAATAGTCAAAACACCAACCCAACAAATGAGATGTTCCTCCAGTTCCAAAGGAGGTGGGACTGAATCTAAGACGGAGACAATTGGTTGTTTGTCCTATGTGTTAGTGGCATCATATGACAATATGTCCTCAAAGAATGTGGAAGCTAACACATCAATTTGGAAGAACTTTTGTTCACAACATTTATGGCCTGGAGAATACTTTTCATTGTAGTAATAGCAAAGTCCTTGCTTTCGACGTTCAACCATTTCTTTCAGAGATACCTTTTGGACCTTGAAAGTTTATGTCAAAGCGGAGGTATCCCCTAGACGAGGGCGGTCGGTAATAGTAGAATGAAGGGGTTGGGCCTGCATAATGTCCTCATCTTCCAAAGCTAATGTGCACGCCTGTAACCAAGTAGTCGGATGGTGAATGCAAACATGAGCCTGAAAGGCGTCCTTTAATCCACTGAGAAAACACTCCAGATAAAATTCATTAACTAAGCCCTTAGTTCCGATAGCCAATTTTTCAAATACAGAGATGAAGTCTGTTACTGGACCTGTTTGTTGCTGCTTGTTTAGTTGTCCCAAAAAATGAGATTCCCTATCAAAATGGGCACAAACTACTTTGGTAAACATGGTCCAATTCGGTAGTCATGGATAACATTTATTATGCCATTACCACCATTGCCATCGTTCTTGATCCAAGTACAAAACTCCCACATGGATTTTGGTCTCATCGTCCCATATATCATGAAGGGAGAAGTATTGTTCCATTTGATATACCCACCTTATCGGGTTTGAGCCATCAAATTTATGCACCTCAACTTTGGGAACCCTATTCTAGGAATTTGGTGATCTCCAAGGGGAGTGGGAAAGATGAGGGTTCTCATAATGGGAAGAATGAGAAGTGTGAGGGTGGGACTCAGGTTGTGGACCCTGGTTGTGTGTCATAAAGTCTTGAAATTGGTTGGAGAGGGTGTTCAGGCTCTGGCGTAGCTCCACTTGAAATTGTTTGGAGAGGATGTTCATGCCCTAGGTTAGCTCTTTAGACAGTTTGGTTACCTTAGTGTCCAATGCCTCTAGGGTTTGAGCGCAGGTGGTAGGGGCCATTGTGGAGGCTTAAGTAGAGTAATACCTCAATGATCAACGCAATATATGGAGTATGTTGGGCTTTATCGCAAAGAATGGTGTCGGGAGGGGGATCTGTGCCACATAAAATGATAAGTACCACTATGATTAGGACGAAGAGAGGAATCCAATGGAATAGGTCTCAAAGAAGGGTGACAAGAAGGGGTTAGGTCCACAAGAAAAAAAAAATCTTTAAAATGAAGGGTACCACTGCAATTAGGATGAAGAGAGGAATCCAATGGGATAGGTCTCAAATAAGGGTTCAGGTGGTACCACTACACTTTTCATTTTTACTCCTCCATAGTTATACTCTGATCTGAATACTTATGTAGCTTCTGAATACCCAAATTCTTAATCGTAGAAAATGTGTCGTCAATTCGCAACCATAATGTAGGAGGCAAGGTTGCACAACAATAAAATATTGTGTGTACCTTCTCTGGGATGTTCCCCCCTAGTTAGGGTTTACAGGGTGCCTGTGGACAAGGGTTTTCCCTATGTTATAGTTCTTTGATATACATATGGAGTCAAAAATTATTACTCGGCCCAATATCTCATGGCACCATCTAAGGGGGTTCGACTGTACCCTTAGTCGTACTACCCGATTACCCAGGTACTAGAGAGTATCTTCCTGAGTGTTTTTCTCGGTG
>CBVK0100240611.1:0-13445 GCA_900067695.1 Picea abies | reverse complement strand
TTGCTGGAGGTTTTAGGCACGGGGGCCAGGATATCCATATGATATCCTGGAGCTAGGTAGTTGTCCTAGTTGGCAGAGAGGATAGTAGGTTTGGGCGGTGATTGGTTAGTGCATCAGGCAACAGGAAGGCAACAACAAGGCAATAAGGTGACGAATTAGCATCAAAACCAGGTATTTAAAATTATGTATTTGTTTTTATTATGTTATAAAGTTTAATATTCGTTGTTAAATTTAAAATGTGTATGTGCTTCTATAAAAAGGAATTATTGAATTGTTTGAAATCAAGTAACTGTCACAGTTTATGTTTGATTTATGTTTGATTAATTATTTGATGTTTAAATTAAAAAAAAAATGGACACTACATTTCCCGAAACGTTTCCAAAAAATTCCAGTAATTATTTTCTGGTAGAAATGTGAAGAAGACGGAAGATGTAAATGCTTAGAGACTCACCTTAGTACCCTGTGTCCTGGTAACTAGGGTTTTGCCAACAATCCTTGTGTTAAAGGTCGAAGGCGCCTTAACATCGTACCAATCCTTCTTGGAAAAGGGATCAACCCTATATCAATTATATAAAATGGAAATTGACAATTAGATCAATCTACCATCAATCCAGATAGAATAAAAGGGGGACTGTGCAATAGCTAGAAGATGAAATAGACCTATGCTTTCTTCTTGCCTCCCTTTTTGCCTTTGGAAATATGCTTGTTCTTTCTGATTCACATATTTTAGACAACAAAATCAATCGGTTGGATTCATACATCATTTTATCAATGAAAATCAATGAATTTGGATTGAATACAATGTGGGGAGGAAGTGAGAAACAGAAATTTACCCGACCGCCATCACTCCTGTAAGCAAAGAGGCTACGCATTAACGACGAAGATATTTAAAACCCTAAGCCCTAGCTGCAGACCAAACCCTAAGTCTAGGAAACCTCAGGTTTTAAAATTGGAGAACTTAAAACTTACTACTTATGCATATGGTTATCTGAACATGCAATATTGTGCAAAGATACGTGTCAAAAAGAAAGCTAAAATACATGCACAACGTGTAAAAGAGAAAGCTAAAACACATGCACAACATACAAGATAATTATTTAATGTTCTAAAACTCAAGTCTTGTGTTAAGTGGAAAAAATTTACAATTTCTCCCTTACATGTTATCTTTGTTTACATAAAACAAAAAGTCTTTCTATTAAAATATTACCAATGGGAGATGCACTTCTTGAACATTAAATAAAAAGTCTTTCTATTAAAATATTACTAATGGGAAATGCACTTCTTAAACCAGGAATGATTTGCAATTGCAGTTGTTTTCCGACTTTACTATTGCACAGGACAAACCACATAGGACAAACGATCAATATTGATGGAAGCAGTAACCACAATAAGACCAAGGCAACAAAGTGACCATGTTCCATCTTACAAGTTACGTAGCGAAAATCCCTCCTTCCCAATTTGGGAATCTCTGCAATTTTTTCCTCAAACTCATAGTAAGTGCAATACTAATAATGCACACGCACATACAAGAATAGATACACATGAACCCTGAAATAGATAAATGGAAAGCTTTACTCGTATTTATAACATTGAACCTTCCTTTTTCGCACAATTTACATGTTTCAATTTTTTATAATGGTGTACCTTCATATTTTGCACAAGTTGCGTGTTTGATTTATTTATTTTTTTAATTTTTAATGTACAAACCAATCTAATCATTGGGATATAAATTAGAAAACTTTAAGAGATATGTCAATATTCATGTAGACAAAAAATTATCACAAAAATTAGGCTTTCTATTAAAATATTACCAATGGGAGATGCACTTCTTGAACATGTAAATAAAAAGTCTTTCTATTAAAATATTACTAATGGGAAATGCACTTCTTAAACCAGGAATGATTTGCAATTGCAGTTGTTTTCCGACCTTACTATTGCACAGGACAAACCACATAGGACAAATGATCAATATTGATGGAAGCAGTAACCACAATAAGACCAAGGCGGCAAAGTGACCATGTTCCATCTTACAAGTTACGCAGCGAAAAGCTCTCCTTCCCAGTTTGGGAATCTTTGCAAATTTTTCCTCAAACTCATAGTAAGTGCAATACTAATAATGCACAAGCACATACAAGAATAGATACACATGAACCTTGAAATAGATAAATGGAAAGCTTTACTCATATTTATAACACTGTACCTTCCTTTTTTACATAAGTTACATGTTTCAATTTTTTATAATGGTGTACCTTCATATTTTGCACAAGTTGCATGTTTGATTTTTTTTAATTTTTTTTTTTTATGTACAAACCAATCTAATCACTAGGATATAAATTAGACAACTTTAAGAGATATGTCAATATTCATGTAGACAAAAAATTATCACAAAAATTAGGCTACTCCTGGATGAATAATGAATAAAATCTAAAACTCAACATGTAAGGCTCCATGGTGTAGATCAGCCACATTGTGTTCACATGGCGATAATATATATATATATATATATATATATATATGCTGGAAGGATGTTGTAAACTCTTGTTCTTTCGGCATAGCGGTGCTTTCTGGTCTGTCCTACTTTTTTGGCAGCTGTAGACATAAGTTCCTTTAGCATAACGGTGCTTTCTTCTTTGTTCTACTCTTCGGGCAGTTCTAATCCTTCCACCTTGCCATACTTTTCTATGTTGTGACTTATAATCTTAATGACAACAACTCCTAAAGGCAGGAACTTGTTGCTTCACAACCAGACTTGTTGTTATTGTTACTTTGTGTACAATGCCCAATACTTTTTCTAGTGAAAAGGGACTGGAGACACAATATGCTCACATATTGTTACTTTTGCTTTGGAAAGTAACTTGAGACACAATATTGTTACTTTTTCTTTGGAAAGTAACTTGAGACACAATATGTTGACATGACAAAGCATTGATATGTATGATAATCTTAGAATTTAATACAAAAGTTTAAGAGACTTAGCATTTATTAATACAATTTAATATCAAGTCTAACTCTGAAATGGAAATTGTTTTGTCGTGTTGTAAGGTATATGGTAGATTTTCTCTTTGTTGTAAGTGTATACTTTTACATAAATAAATTATAAGTAATTTTCTCCATTACCCATGATCTTCTTTCCACGAATATAGAAATTTGAAAGAAGTGTAGATATTCTATGTTTTAGATTTAAGAATTTTTTTGTGTGGCCATCCCTCCTTAAATTTCAACAAAATTGAGATTATTTATAATAACTAATCAACTTTATACTTGATGCTTATACCATTTTGAATGAAATATTTTATAATAATAAATCAACATATGCATGTACTTTTTTTTCCAATGGGAAAATTTATCGATTATATTATAAATATAATTATGTTCTCTAATCAAGAGACATTTACAAAAGTCAGCACAAGATAACGAAGTTGTCAATGAATCTTTCGCCAATAGTGGTCTACAAGACTAGCGGATGGTGAAAATTCATAAATGAAAAGAAACCTTGTTACAATGACGAAGCTATTAAAATTGACATGAAAATCTCAAAGAAAACCAAGAAAATGTATAAGTCTAGAATGACAAAAAAGAGCAAAGGGGGGTGAAACATATGCATGTACTTAAAATGTCAAATATGTAAAAACTTCATATTGAGTTTTATTATTAATAGTGATGTGTGAGATTTTACCAATTCATTCACAACCTTTTTTATTATGTAAAATGATAATATGTTTTTTAATCTTTATATTTAAGTTTATATATAAAGATATTGACGTGGTAAGCATTCTATTTATAGAATGATATGTATTGATGTCGTAATCATTCTCTGTATAGAATGTTATGTATTAATGTGATGGTTATAATGTTTACAACCATCAGATGTATTAGACAATCATAGATGCAAGCTTATTCTGTCCATCTCGTATCTTGATAGTTGTCGTTTTCCTTCTCATTTTCATTGCATTCTTATTGGATGCAGATAGCGTGGGGTAACATTGCTCATAGCTATGAATAATAGCTAACATACCATCCATAGTGGAGATAAACACACCATAAAATTGAAATCCTAGTACTTCTCGAAAGATAGGAGCACTTATTCTGTCCATCTCGTATCTTGATAGTTGTCGTTTTCCTTCTCATTTTCATTGCATTCTTATTGGATGCAGATAGCGTGGGGTAACATTGCTCATAGCTATGAATAATAGCTAACATACCATCCATAGTGGAGATAAACACACCATAAAATTGAAATCCTAGTACTTCTCGAAAGATAGGAGCACCCTCGACTATTTCAGGTAGTGATGTGTTTTCGCAACTAGGACAATGATCACCTTTGATTCACAATCTTCCTTCCAATAACTTCCCCATTTATCTTGGTTGAAACAATATTCATATCTAATGGTTGGCCATCTGTAAAAACAACCATTTCTTCTGTAGAAATGGTGTTAACATACCATAAATTAGTGGACCCATTGGAATCTCATTTCCCTCACTATTTGTTGTCCACAATAGAACAATCACAACCATTAGAAAACAATTGTTACACCATCTTATTCTCATCAATAGGGGAATCTACTCAACGATTTCCATGTCAAACAAATTCAACAAAAGTAATTGACTAGTAGTTACATACTCAAGAGGTATAATTTCTTCAGTTACACAAGCAGAAGAATTGATTGCCTCCAAGTCCCTTTTAGATTCGATTTGTTATCATGGAATATTAGTCCAGGTTCATGGATAACCCCATTAATCTTCAATCTCCGGAGGACAATAAAACAAGATTAGTTGGATAGGTTGTGATGAACTCTGGTGTCATTGACCAATGACTCATATGTGCTTAATCAACGACTCATATGCATTCAACTAATGATGAATTAGATTTATTATATTATTGGTATGACTCAAATGAATGTGTTGTATTTTTTTTATTTTACATATTTAATGTTGGATTGTACGGTAGTGGTAACAGGCAAAATGTTATAGCACGATATCTTTATTTTCATAGCTTAGGTTGGATTTGAAAATAATTTAATGCATTGAAAATGCGGGTGTTTAATGAGCATGAAATTATGTGGAGTTCAAACATATTGGCATTGATTATTGAACATGGAAAAAACACTATTAAAATTGAATGGGAGTAACGACGGAAATGATGGCAAACATTAAAATGTCTCAATCAAAATGTACATACAAATGCCTATAGGGAAAAAGAGAGTGAAGGTTAGGGGAAATTTCTACCTCTCTAATCCCTTAAAAAATTATTAGATATGACTTGACTCAACCCTTTTAAGAATAATAGATATGACTTACTTAACTAGAAATAGAGAATATGAGAGAAGTTGAGGATTGTTTTGAAAATACTAACTAAAACAATAGGGGTCGTCAACGATGGGCTGTCTACCCCAATAGAAAAGTTTTATGTAAATCTAGATTAAATGAAGTTGATTCTAAACTTGTTCCCAAATAATGATCCTTGATCGATAACAATTTTTATGTCAAATAAATTTTCTAGAGTTTAATAATTCTTATTTATTAATTGTTTCAACACTTGTAATCACTAATCACTTAACCCTTTTGGTAGTTATGTATGAGAATATACCTCAAGCTATTTCATTCTACGTGTATCATACTTATGGGCATCCTTATGGACGAGTGGTCTAAGGGGCCATATTTAGGCTTTGGCCAGTAAGGTCATGTAGTTGAATCCCATGGCTTTCAATAACTATGTTGATTGATAATCATTTGAATTATTCATTTAACTTATATCTTAATTAAAAATCAATCAAGATATTCATACCTACCCATTTGATTTCAAAAACCCGATACCATGTGCCCCCTTCATCTAGTGGGTGAAGTACTCCTAAGATCACCAAGTTCACATGCTAGGTTTGTTAATGTTTTTTAGTTTGCATGATAATCATAGCAAATAAAGGTGAGCAAGATAAGTTTATAGCCCCTTATAATTGAAATTTAACTTCCAACATGTAACCTTAATTCATAAGGTAAGCTTTTGTTTTGTCCCTATCAATCATTGCTACACCTTTCTCTGTAGATTACTCTTGGTCATTGGCCTTTGTATCACTGAATGGTAAGGTTTGAATTTCATTATAATAACTAGAGTTCTATCCTTGAAGGATCTTCACATCACCATAGCATTTACCTTCAATAGCAAAGGAATCAACCCAATGATGCAGTTCAAGGACTACAAACAAAGCCAAATTCAACCTTGATTAACATTTGGCATAAGTCTAACCCTAAAACGCACAAGTTGGAACTTGATTCATTTCCCCTTATTTCCTTCTATGATAGTCAGGAACTTCCTTGTTCAATTCTTCATCACTTGAAGGTGTCTTTCCCTTTTTCCACCCTAAATTTCCTGTTGGATTGTGGGGTTGGCATAGAGGAAAGGAAATGAGTGAGACAACACCAAATCTTGGGTCAATAAGGCTTCTTGTAAAAACAAAAAGGAGAATTTGCTTATAACTTTTATATAAGCAAGGATCGATTGGCTAATATGAAAACCAACGAAATTCCTTTGTCCTTACTTGACAATTCTAAAGTGAATAATTTGTACATGTTACCTCTATGGCGCGATTGAATGTGATTTGTTGTGTGTAACTTCATGTTTTGGCATAAAAAATATGGGATGTATGTGAGGATGGAGGCCATGTTTTACACCATGTTGTATTTAAGAACACATAGAGTGAAAACGAACACAACATATGCTTTAACAACACAGAGAAAGCTAAAATAAACACGACATATGTTGTTAGCAAGAACATGAGTAGGTTACCTCTATCTACACTGAAATTCCTTTGGAGTCCTCTTGTCGACAACATAATATACATGGCGCTCATATATCTTTGTTTCTTGAAACTTCATTTAGAGATGGAAAAAAAATTTCTCCAAATATAAATTTTAAAATTGATGATAAAATTGACTATTATTCTCATTTCAAATTTATTTATTTACTTTTATTTCTTTTATTTTTATTATTATAAAATGTAATTTTTTATATTATAAAATTTCAACCAATAAACATTAAGTTTTCACTGCTGCCATTTTGACAACTATATTTCCTTTAAAAAGAGTACCCCTTGTCCGACTCTCTCGTAAAAGAGTATCCCTCATCCCACTCTCTTCGAAGTTGCCTCTTTTCTTAAAGAAGAGTACCCCTTATCACATTCTCTTCGGTGGCTTGAGCTCCATCCATTTGAGGTTAATCTCTGCATATTCCTTTGTTATTTGACTTGGGATAATAGATTTTATTTCCATGTATTTTATTCAAAAAGTTTAAACCATAGTTACAAAGCTCGAGTTCAAAATTGGATTTGAATTTGATATAATTAAAAAAAATTGAAACTGAGCATCTTTGTCAAAGTATATTTGGAGATATTGTGGCTTGCATATAAGAGTTATCGACATTCAAGGATATGATCTTGTATTTGACTTGGGATAATAGATTTTATTTCCATGTATTTTATTCAAAAAGTTTAAACCATAGTTACAAAGCTCGAGTTCAAAATCGGATTTGAATTTGATATAATTAAAAAAAATTGAAATTGAGCGCCTCCCTCGCGCCATCAGAGATGTGTATAAGAGACAGATATAAGAGTTATCGACATTCAAGGATATGATCTTGTTGCATATATTAGAGCAATGATAATCATGCATTCATTTGGCTTTTCCCTAAAACCTTGCAATTGGAAAACAAACAGACAAGATCTAAAAGCCACTTACATAACCATGACAAGGAGCAATGAGGACTTGGGAGACCAATCAATATATGCATGCTTAGGGATATTTGCACCAACCATTGACTTTTGTCAATGCAATATCTTCTCTCGTTTCCATTCCAGGTCAATTTAATGTTTTTTTATTCTCCAACTTGACCGTCGATATAGTTGTATCGTCGTTGCGACACACTTTTATGCCCGTCAAGGTCGCAAACTTGCAGAACCGTGGCCAAGTCCACGTCTATTGCTTGATTCAAGGAATCATTGTCTTTTGATTCGTCAAAGATTACCCAACAAGGAACCAATTGATTATTTTTTCACCGTGTCATTAGGTTTCCTTCGAACAAATTGTGAAACACTAAACAACAATGGCAAGCTAGTGATTCCTTCTTTCCCTTACATCTATCGATATATCTTGCTTGAAATGAATTAAATCAAACCAATAATTCACCCATTAAATCAAAGTTTCAAATATCCATATTGTTTAAGCCAAACATGATGCAATATCTTGCATGGAAGGAAAGTTTGAGAATGTGTGATGTGTTGCGGGAAAAGAAACTTTGACTTGATGCGATATGATGTGACAAAGGAGATGTCATGTGTTTCGTGGAAGGAAAGTTTGACGTGATGCGATGTCTCACATGGAAGGAAAGTTTGAGATTGTGTGATGTGTCACAAAAATAAAGTTTGACATGATGCGATGTGACGCGACAAAGGAAAGCTTCAAGTTATGCAATGTGTAGCAAAGATCAAAAGTTTGAGGAGATGTGATTTTTCATATAGAAAGAAAGCTTGACATGATGTGATATGTCACAATCAAAGGAATTTTAGATGTGATGTGTCACGTGGAAACAGATTTTGGTGTGATGTGATATGTCACAATCAAAGGAATTTTAGATGTGATGTGTCACGTGGAAACAGATTTTGGCGTAATGTGATATATCGCATGGAAGGAAAGTTTGGGAATGTGTGTTATGTTGCATGGAAAGAAACTTTGACGTGATGCAATATGTTGCAAACAAATGAAAGTTTGGAGCGATGTGATATGTCACAATGGAGGAAAGTTTGAGAAAGTGTGATATGTCACACAGAAAGAAACCTTGACACAATGTGATATGTTGCAATGGAGGAAAGCTTGAGAAAGTGTGATGTATCGTATAGAAAGAAACTTTGACACGATGTGATATGTTGCAACAAAGGAAAGTTTGAGGAGATGTGATATGTCACAAGAAGAAAAACTTTGTGTGATATGTCATGCAAATGGAAACTTTTTTCCATGTGATGACTCACAATTATAAATTTTTCAAAGTTATTCATAGACAACCTAATTCAACCATGGTTAACCATAGTATACCTAAGTCAACCATAGTGAACCATGGCCAACCAAAATCGACCATGGTCAACCAAAGTCAATAATATGAAGACATGATTAACCATAGTCGTTCACAATTAACCATGGTCAATTAAATTTAACCATGGTCAATTACAATCAACCATGTTAAACCATAGTGAAACCAAAGTTAACCATGGTCACCCAAAGATAACAATATTAAAACATGGCCAACCATAGTCATCCATAGTGGTCGAAAATGGTCAACCATGGTCAACCTTAGTCAACCATGTTAAACATCATAGTATGAAATAACCATTGTGGAATGTCACAATCTAACTTAACCATCAAGGAACATCGTATTGCAACACAATCATTGAGAAGCATGGAAATCGACATAAACCAACTAGAATCAATGTCGCAATACTACATTCCCATTGAGGAACATCACAATCCAACATATCCTTTCTTACACATTGCAATGTGACATAACCCTTCAAGAACATTGCAAATTGACATAAGTCCACCTACATGGGTGTGTCCATGTGACATGTCCATTAAGGAAAATCACAAATTTGACATAACCCTTGAGGAATGTCGCAATGTGAGAAAAACTTTGAGTAACGTAGCAAGTCCATAGAAGTCAACCAAGATTAATATCACAATGCATCCTAACCATTCAGTAATGTATAGATTCGACACAAGTCAACTAAGATGAACTTCACGGTGATACATTACTATAATCAACTATGGTTAAACATAATCAACCACAACAAACCATGGCCAAGCATGGTCAACCAAAGTGAATAATAGTGAACATAAGGAATTAGTAATTTGACATAAGGAAATAAAGATGAATGTTGTAATGTGACACAACCATTGGGGTACATCATAATCCAACATAACCCTTGAGCCATCTAACATCAACCATAGCCAAACATGGTTTACCATGGAAAATCGTTATCAAACATGACCAAACCACAATATTCCATGGTCAACCAATGTCAACCAGTGTCAAACAAGGTTGACCATTGTCAAACATGGTTATACATAGTCAATCACAGTTAAACATTATTAATCATAGCCAAACATGATCAACCATGGTTAAATATGATCACTCGTGGTCAAACATGGTGAACATGGTCGAACATGGTCAACCATGGTTAACCACATTCAATCATGGTCAACTATAGTCGACCATCATCCACCATGGGAAACCATATTCAAACAAATTCCACCATGGTCAACCATGGTTAACCACATTCAATCATGGTCAACTATAGTCGACCATCATCCACCATGGGAAACCATAGTCAAACATAGTCCACCATGGTTAATCATAATCAACCATGATCAACTGAATCAACCATAGTCAAACATATTCAACCAAAGTGAAACACAGACATGCAAAATCGACCAAAATAAAATATAGTCAACAATGGTATCAGTCAACCAAATTCAACCATAGTAAACCATGGTTTATCAAAGTCAATCATAGGCAAACATTATCAACCATGGAAAAAAAAATCAACCACTGTAAACCATGGTCAAACATAACCATAGATAGTTATCCATAGTCAACCATAGTCGTACATGGTCAACCATGATCACTCATAGTCAAACTTGGTCAACCATGCTTATACTTATCAACCATGGTCATACTTGGTCAATTTTGGCTAGATATGACATGTCGCACGAAAAGAAACTTTGACTTAATGTAATATGTCACGACAAAGGAAACTTTAGCCTGATGCGATGTGTCACATGAAAGGAAACTTTGACACGATGCAATATGTTGTGACAAAGGAAAGTTTGGAGCGATGCGATGTGTGCACATGTGGAAAAAAATTGGCCCATGTGATACATTGCAAGGAATCAAATATTCAGAGAGATGTGATATGTCACGACCAAAACCTATTTGGGTGTGTTATGCAATGAGAGCCCACATCCGTTTATTCTTGACAATTTTTCGTTGGCTAGTTGGCCTTGACGTGTCGCATCTAAACTTTGTTTTTTCACGACATGTCTTTGTGTGTTGCAACTAAAATCACTTTTTGTGCGATACATAACACCCTTTATCAAGGCCTTTTTAGACTTTGGAGAGTTGTGTCGCATTTCACCTCTTAAAACTTTATGTGTGAAACACTATGTTAGATCCTACCTGAAGTTGGGTGTGATATATTTCAAGTGTCACACCCTTCTGATCTTTTAGTGCGGGTCGCTTTGGGTTATATTACATAGAAAATAAATTTTGGTGCGATGTGTCGCATGAAAGTAAACTTTGGTGCAGTGCAATGTGTCGTAGAGATTGAAAATTCGATGAAATGTGATATGTTGCATGCAGAAAAACTTTGTGTGATACACTGCACAAGACGAAAACTTCATTCTTTGTGATATGTCGAGTAAATGGAAACTTTTGGTCCATGTTTAGCGCAATGCAATATGTCGTGATAAAGGAAATTTTGAAGCGATGTGATATGTCACATGAAACAAAACTTTTGTGTGTGTGATGTGTCGCAGAGATTGGAAGTTTGATGACATGCGATATGTCGAACGAAGAAAAAATTCGGTGCGATGAGATGTGTCACGGATATTGAAAATTTGAGGAAATGTGATAATGTCACATGAAGAAATTTTTTGGTGTTGTGTGATGTGTCACAAAGATCAAAGGTTTGAGGAGATGTGATATGTCTAGGTTCATATGATCACAATGTTCTTAGTTTACCCAACATAATTTAAAAAAAAAAAAAACATTTCAACATTTTCACCTTTTAATGGTGTACTTTTTGGAGAGCAATTAGTAGTTATAACTTTAACTACAAAGATAAAACTAAATTTTTATTTAATGCCAATAACTTACCCACACAATAAGCTTTTTATTTGTTTGTTTTTAAATAAAAAACCAAAACAATATTGGTTAGGGTTTTATGCCTCCTTTCGAAATAGGGTTAGGGATTTAGCTTTATTCACTTATATTTCTTCAGTGGCTCATGACCTTATTCTTTTGTAGAAGCTTTTTCTCACTTAAAGAGCATGGGGAAGAGGAAGCGAAGGTGTGCATAGGAGTAGAAGGACAAGCCACGGTGGCCATTTTGCCTTAGCCCAAAGTGAAACTCTTCAATCGTTGGACCTTTGAGGATGTAGAGGTATTTTAATTTAAAATGTTGTTTCTTTCTCTATATTTTGGCCATTTCATATTGCCTTCTCACCAGTCTTTACTCTCTGATGCTGGTTATCCTGGGGTTCAAATTTGTTTGGGTTTTAACGTTTTATTAGGGTTTCAGGCTGAAGGGAGATAGTTTTCTTTTTTTTCTTTTTTTTCTTTCAAAGAACCAGGATTCATTTTAAGAGAGGTCTTATCCATTTAGCCAGCCACAAGGAATAAATATTGATCCTCCCATGTACGATTCGAAGGGCACTTGAGAAAGCCACTGGATCATGAGTATTCCCGGAGGTTTTGCTGGCGGGGGGTTGGGTTTGATCTTGTATCGTAGCTGAAGTGTTCCCGGTGGGGTTTGATCCCCATAAGATCTCGTGGTCAAACCCACAACAAGGCAAGGGGTGTGCGTCCAAACAGAGAGATCCTATGGGAAGAAAATGCCAAAATTCAAGACAAGTCCCATGCAACACCATTGTTGTGGACCATAAAATTACCTTAACCATGACTTTGGAAGTTAATTTGTTCTTTTTTGTGTAATTTGTTTTGTTGATTTTATTGTCTCTGTGATTACTTTTGAGCCATTAATATTTCACCATCTTTTTTTTTTCCACTTGAAGATTGAAGCTTGTTATCTTCATGGGCCATTAAACTGTGTTTGTATGAGAAGTTTTCTGAATCGTAGCTTTGTTGAGTTCGAGGGCTTGTTAAAAATGAGTATTTTTCAATTAAAATCCCAACAATGTACTGATCTGTTGCTCTACTGTGCAAACTTATCTAAACATCTTGTCAACAGGGTTTTTAATAGGTAGGCATTGCATAAACAAATTTGAGATTAACATTGCTAAACTCAAAATGTTATTATAATTTCGAATGCCTCATTATATAGTTCCTGGAACATAGGAATCCCCTGTAAGAGCTACAATCTCTGTATTAGGTTCAATATGTCAGATGATATGGGAGTATGTGAAATGATTTGTGCATTGATTGACTGGGATTTTATGTGCTCAAGATGTATACTAGTGTTTTAAAAACGGTGAACCGGAACCGGAACCGACCGGTTTTACTGATTTGATGGTCGACCGGTTCAAACCGGCCAATAAACCGAACCAGTTGGCTGGTTTATGACCAAACCGGTCGATTTGGTCATAAACCGACTGATTTGGCCCCTAAAACCCCCTAAAACCTAAACCTAAAACCTAAGATCCACTAAACCCTAATTCTAGTCTATAAG
>CBVK0100240610.1:0-13446 GCA_900067695.1 Picea abies | reverse complement strand
GGGGGCTAAGAGTCTAGGAAAGGGACTAAGCTAAGGGGGCTTAATCCCAAATTAATGTTTTATTTATATTCCTAAAGTATAAAGTCTAAAGTATGGAATATAATTATATCTTAAGTCCTTAATTATGCGGAATGTATCACCCAAGTGGGGGGGCAAGTGGACCCAAGGAATTTCCCAACATGAGAAGTGTCAAGTTGGGAACATGCATACATATAGTTGGTAATTTAGTTCATTTTCCCCATTTATTCACTCATTATGCATTATTATCTCCTACTATCCATACGCTACTACTTCCATCGCCGCACATGTACCTGGAAGTATTTGGAGTTGTTTTCAACTAGTAATCTGGGGAAAATTGAGCTGAAGAGGTGGGTTGCTGAGCCCATGGACTATTGAAGAAGTGATTTTTCATGCTCGTGAGCATTCTCTCTAGGTGAGAGAACTGTTGGGAATTGATTCCAAAGGTGCCAAGCTACAACTACAGGGATCTAATATTTCATGTATATCTTGTTGTTGAAGCCCTCGAAGGGAAGTGGGGCAGTTGAAGGATTGTTGAGCAGAGAAGGGGCACACTAAGGGAAGTGGGGCAGTTGAAGGATTGTTGAGCAGAGAAGGGGCACACTTCCTGGAGTGGAATAGTCATGTGGGGAATAAGGGATTGTAATTTTTATGCTAAAGTTGGAACTTGATTCTAAGAATTTCTATAGTTTGAGAGACCTTATCTTGCTTTAGGATTCCTTTTCCCAGGTGGAGTTTTAGCCCCTACTCGGGGGTGACCCGCTGCTGAGTTTATGAACAGCAGAGTCTATGGCTGGGAGGAAATTTTGAGGTTTTCATGCAATTGGTGGATTGTTTATACAATATAAGAGTATATTTTGTGTTTGTTTAATTATTGTGTGCATATATATCTCTTTTTTGTTATGGTTATTTGTTTTTTTAATGATACTTAAGTATATATGTTGTTTGAACTGCATAGAACTGTATAATTCTATGCATATGCAAAGTCTTTTGTAAATTCAATGATATCAAAGTTGGAAATTTCGTGTGGCATATCCCAGCTCAGAGTTCGGGATGCTACAATGTGGTATCAGAGCTCCAGTTTCGACATTGAGCCTAGATGGGCTGAGTTGGCAGAGTGCTGAAGAAAAAAAATTGTTGAGATTTAATTTCAGAGGATGTCTGCAACATGTAAGCTAAAAGTATTCTTATGAAATTGGGAGAATTTCATGGGTAATCTGAAATAATGGAGCCCAGGAATGAGAAGTAATTGTTTTTCAATCTTTAATTGGGAAAATTCGGACTTGTAGATGGTCGAATTTGGAAATTACAGAATGGTCATGGTGCCCATGATAAAATTGGGCGAAATTGGGCAGAAAGCCCTAATTTATGTAATGAAACTAATGGAAATTTGACATGGAGGAGTCAAATTTTAAGAGTGGGGGATGAATTTATGTGTATAGGGATGAAATTGGTCACATCGAGCTTAAATACATATCTTTAATGGTGGCTCGGCAAAATAATTGTGAATTTGGTCATATTTGGCAAATTGAGAAAATTATGAATTTTGGAAAAATTGAAAATTTTTGGATATTTTTTCGTACGTTAATGTCAGCATTACATGGGAGCCACATGTCAGTTGATGTGTCAGAGTGGAAACTTGTACTACCACGGTGGCAGGTACATGGTGGCATAGTGGTAGAGGTGGCAGATGACCTAGTGCCATAGTGGTGGGTGCCTTCCTACCTGGTGGAACCCGGAGCCTGGACATGCAGAACCAAATTGCAAAGGGGGCGGGGGGCCCGGAGCCTGGACATGCAGAACCAAATTGCAAAGGGGGCGGGGGGGGAATCCTATTTGGTTATGTCAACCATAGGCAGGGGGGATGCAATGAATCTATGCACAACATTTCACCCAGGTCTTGACTGGGGTTAATTTTTGTGCCCCCTCCCCCATCTGTTAACGATCGATAAGTCAGTGGGGGTCGCGATACGATGGTGACTATTGATCCCCACCGACGCCCCATGATCCTCCGTCATTATATTATGGGGCGTAAAAATTGATCTGTGCATGGATAATGGGTGCGAGATGGGGCCCACCCATCCCCGTAACTAATACAAAGGTTACATGTAGGCGACCAAGGACAGTGGGGCCCGAAGAATTAATATGAGAGAGGGTATATGTAAGGAATAAGGGTGAAGGAAGAGAAAGGTAAGAGGCCAAAGAAGCAAGGCCAAGGCATCCAGAAAATGACATGACACCACCCCATGGTTCTAGCTAGACTCAGGATACTACATCAACATCCCAGTCAACATACGTCAACCAAAAATTATAGAAAATTAATGAAATTAACACCACCCCATGGTTCTAGCTAGACTCAGGATACTACATCAACATCCCAGTCAACATACGTCAACCAAAAATTATAGAAAATTAATGAAATTAATGGAAATTACAAAGATTTCCATGTGTTCGACTTGCAGGCCATTTTCGGAGGCCTAAATGACATTTTTGAGAAGTACACTTTGTACAAAATTATATGTCGTTCTAGTACATAGATTTTCTACATCTAAAATAATAAATATCGGAAAGAACTTTCTGACGATGTAAATTTTTCATCAAACGAAGCTAGAATGAGGGAGTTACTGGCCAAAAAGTGGAGGGTAATTCTTGGGTGCCAGTTCACTCCAAGGGCCATAACTTCATGCTCTGGAATTGGATTAGGGCACATGAGTATTCTACAAAAATATCTTAAGCCATAGAAGACAACCATGGAGTCAAAAAATAAATATGGGCATCCAAAAATGCAGAAGAGGGCATAGAAGGTACTTGTAGCATTCAAGACTAAAAATATTAATTGGCCTGAGACTTCAACAGGCTGTATCTAACATCCTAGAGCTCATGTGAGGGTGAAACTTGTCTAGAATGGCCATAATATGATTATGAAGGAACCCAATTGAGTTCCTGCCAAATTTCCAAAGGAGCAGGTGCAAGAGTGCATAAGCACAATTAAAAATTGCACATAGTTGAAATAGTTTTTGGGTAAATTCAAATGACCATAAATTAATTCTCAAGACTCAAAATTGAGAAAGGGAGTAGTAGTTGGAAAGGTCTTAGACAAAGGATTCCAATTATTCACCCAGAAATGTGAAATGAATTGTATAGTTCATAGGAGGTCATAAATACCATTTTTGGGTATTTAAAGGGCAAAATGATGCATAAACTAATATATTGTTAAATTTATTTAGTCTAACAAATCCTATTTCCTACACATTTTGTAGAGTTAACAACATATAGATCAAAACAAGATCAACACAAAGATTAGAAGCATGGAAGATGCACAAAGAACCGACGACCATGAAGATGAGGTCATAGGGTTGTATGTCAACATGGGTAATGAAAGCCAAGGAGCAACAAGATGGCTTCAATATCAAGTTGATGCAGAGATTGTACATAATAGAGAAGAAAATGGATAGGGAGATAGAGTCAAGCAAGTCAAGTAATCACAGGTCTCATGATAAAATAATAGAAACAAGGATTGTTGATAGGCATCATCACCACTCACCAAATCATTCAGTTAGGAGAGCTCACAGTAGTTCAAGTCTATCTTCTGTCGAAAAACATAAGAGAAGGTCTGGAGTGGATAAACTACAGGGAGAAATGAATAATATTAAGCCTCCTACTCATGGTGAGCACAAGAAAGATGAAGATGCAGAGACCTGGTTGTTGGGTATGAGGAAGTACTTTTAGTTACATAATTATTCTTCATAGACAGAAGAGAGAATTATCATCTACTAGCTTAAAGGAATAGCATCAATGTGGTGGGACCAATTTGTTTAAGTGAAACACATTTATCAAAAGAATGTTACTTGGAGGGAATTCAAAAGTTATTTTCAAAATAAATACTTAAAAAAATGTTACTATGATAAGAAAATGAAGGAGTTATGTGAACTCAAGCTTCGAAGTATGACCATAGATGACTATGAAAGGAGATTTGTAGAGATGTTGAAATGTGTTGCTTTCATCAAGGATGAACAGGTTAAGATTCAAAGGTACCTGAGTGGGATACCATCATTTATCAGTGATAAGATATAGTATGATGATCCCAAGACACTGAAGGAAACCATAGAGGAAGACCAACCCTACAAAATCTTGGGAAGACAAGAAGAAAGGAAATATAGAGAAAAAGAAGAAGGGGACCAATCCACCATTATTTAGAAATACTTCTCAAGGAAATCCAACTCCCAAGGAGCCAAGAATGAGAAAAAAAAATGGGGCAAAGACTAGGGAAGTAATCAATAATGTGTTGGGGTTGTGAGGGAGACAATATGTACATATATTTCCCTCACAGAGGTGAAAAAGTGAGGATTGTTCACAACCCCCCTTTGTTAACGGTTGGTATGGAGGGGGGGTTGTGATGCGATGGTGACTGTTGATCATCGTTGACGCCCCACGATCCTTTGTCGTCCAATCAAAATTATGTGAAACTTCACACACACATGGAGAATGGGTGCAGGATGGGACCCTCCCATTACCACGACCCAATAAAAAGGTTCCACGTAGGTAACCAAGGCCCGTGGGGCGTATAATTGTGTGTGCGTTGTGGAGGGAATAAATAAATAAGGGACAAGAAGATGGGACTGATAGGGTAAATCCAAGTGGGAGAGGAGCTAACATGACATCCTTTAGTGGATGCGAGGTGCACTTAGGTGCCATTTCAACATCCCACTCAACATAAGTTAACTATATTTTAAAAATAATAGTGAAAAATTGCCTAGAAAATGGGTATTTTCTAGGTGTTCAACTTGCAGGCCATTTTCAGAGGCCTAAATGGAATTTTTGAGTAGTCCAAATTGTGCAGAGTTGCATATCCTTTTAGAATATAAGTTTTTGCATCTAAAATAATAGATCTCGAAGAGAGATTTCTAATGGTGTAATCCATTCGTCAAACGAAGCTAGTATGAAAAAGTTGCAGGCCAAATAGTGCAGGGTAAATTTGAGACCCAATTAACTTTTGAGGACCATAACTTCTTGTTCCAGAATCAGACCGGGGCACTAGAGTAGTCTAAGTAAATATATTGAGCCACATAAGACAACCACGGAGCTAAATTAAGATTCTGGGCATAGAAATGCATAGGAGAAAGTGGAAGGCACATGTAGCATTCAGGCCTAAAAATATAAACTGGACTGAAACTTCAACAGGATGTATCTAGCAGCCTAGAACCCAAATGAAGGTGAAAATTGGACAGATTTTCCGAAATATGGTCATGAAGGAACCCAATTGAGATCATTTCAAATTATGAAAGGAGTAGGTGCAAGGATGCATAAGCATAATTAAAATTTGCACCTGGTTGAAGGAATTTTTAGGTAAATTCAAATGACCATAAATTTATGCTCAAAACTTAGAATTGAGCAAGGAAGTAATCATTTGAAAGGTCTTGGATAGAGGAGTGCATAAATTCACCTAGAATATGTCCAAAGTTATAAAGCTGATAATGATAGGCTTATGAAATCCAAGGAGAAACAAGACGACTTCAACATCAAGTTGATACAAAGCTTGGATATAATAGAGAAGAAGATGAATAAGGAGACCGAGTCAAGCAAGTCAAGGAGTGACGGGTCTAATGATGAGAGAAGGAAAACAAGAAGTGTTGACAGGAATCACCATCACTCTCCAAGGAATTTAGCTAGGAGAGCACATAGTATTTCAATCCCATCTCTTGTCAGAAAGCATAAGAGGAGGTCTGGGGTGGATGAGCTACATGGAGAAATGAATAAGATCAAGCCTCCTACCATTGATGGTGGGATCAAGAAGAATGGAGATGCAGAGACCTGGCTGTTGGGCATGAGGAAGTACTTTTAGTTATATAATTACTCTTCAGAGGAAAAAGGGAGAATTTCCATCTACCAACTCAAGGGAAAAACATCAATGTGGTGGTACCAATTTGTGCAAGTGCAACACATTGATGAGAAGAAGATTACTTGGAGGGAGTTTAAGAGGTATTTTCAAAAGAAATACTTAACCAAACGCTACTATGATAAGAAAATGAAGGAGTTCTTTGAACTCAAGCTTGGGAGTATGACCATAAATGAGTATGAAAAGAGATTTTTAGAGCTGTTGAAATATGTTTCTTTCATCAAGGATGAACATGTTAAGATTCAAAGGTACTTGAGTGGGATGTCATCATTTATCGGTGATAAGATATAACATTATGATATCAAGACATTGGATGAAACCATAAGGAGAGATAAATGCCTCTATGATCAACATAGAGGAAGACCAACTTAATCCAAAAGGCTTGGGAAGACAAGAAGAGAAGAAAGATGGAGTAGAGGAAGAAGGGGACCAAGCCACCATTCTTCAAAAAAAATACTTAGGGAAAACCAACTTTTAAAGAGCCCAGAATGACATAAATAGTGGGGAAAATACCAAGGAAACAACCTATGAAATGTTGGGCTTGTGAGGGAGATCATATGTACAGAGAATGCCCTCACATAGGTGAAAAAGTGAGGACTGTTCACAATGTAAAGAAAGCTGATACAACATAAGACATGGGTAGTAATGTACCTAGGATTTACATAGCCCTGGATAACAAGCAACCTGAGTTTCAGTCACATATGATTGAAGTGGAAGGTAATATCAACAACCAACCCATTGCTATTTTAATTGATTCAGGTGCTAGTCATAATTATCTAGATCCTAAGATGGTGGAAAGATTTCAATTCTCAAAAAGAAACCTTGGGAAACCTTGGTTAGTGCAGCTAACTACATGAAAAAAAGGAAAATTAATGATATGGTTAATGCATGTCTAATGGATATGATTGGACTGAGCACTAGGTTAGATTTGAACATCATACCTTTGGGATAATATGATTGTCTAATTGATATGGATTGGTTGGACCAACATCATGTTGTCCTAGACTGTTATAATAAGGCATTTACTTGCTTGGATGAGGAAGGGAACTTGAGGACATTTCAGTGTATTCCCAGGGAAGTAACAATCAGGGAAGTTTCATCCTTGCAGCTGAAGAAAATCTTCAGGAAATGATACCAACTATTTGCATCATATATGTAAGAGACAGCTAAGGATAAAGTGACAAATATTGAATACTATGCAGTCCTAAAAGAGTTTGAAGATGTATTTAGATAAATATTGAGGTTTCCACCCAAGAGAGATATTCATTTCTCCATCAACATGATGGATGGAGCAGCCCCAGTATCCAAGACTCCTTATAGGATGAGTACACCATAACTTAATAAATTGAAAAGTAAACTTGAATATCTTCTGAATAAGGGGTATATACGCCCAAGCGTGTCACCTTAGGGTACCCCAGTATTATTTATGAAGAAAAAAATGGAGCATGAAAGCTTTGCATTGATTTCTGACAGTTGAATAAGGTGACGATGAAGAACAAGTATCCTATGCCAAGGATAGATGACCTCTTTGATCAGTTGAAAGATGAAAAAATATTCTCCAAGATTGATCTCAGGTCAGGCTATCATCAGGTGATAATTAAAGAGGAAGACATCAGCAAGACAACCTTCATAATGATGTATGGCCATTATGAGTGCAAAGTGGTGCCAATTGGGTTGTCAAATGCACCAGTTGTATTCATGTGTTTAATGAATGGTATTTTCAAATATTCCTTAGATAATTTTTTCATTATATTTTTGGATGACATACTTATTTACCCTAAATCCGAAGAAGAGCATGAGCAACATTTGAGGATGGTGCTTCAAGTCTTGAGGGATCATCAGTTGTATGCAAAGTTGAGCAAGTGCTCATTTTATCAGAGACAAATACATTATTTGGGCCATATAATTTCAAGTGCTCATTTTATCAGAGACAAATACATTATTTGGGCCATATAATTTAAGAGGAAGGGATAGTTGTGGATCCAGAGAAGATAAGAACCATTGAGGGATGGTCAGTACCAAATAATGTCTTAGAGGTGAGGTCCTTCATGGGACTTGCAGGGTACTATAGAAGATTTATTGAAGGATTCACAAATATTGCACACCCAATCACATATTTACAAAAGAAGGGTGTGATATTTGAGTGGACTTATGATTGTGAAATATTTTTTCAACACTTTAAGTATTTGTTGACAAGTGCACCAAATTTGAGAATTGTTGATCCTAATGAAGATTTTTTTGTGTGCACTAATGCATGAAAAGAAGGTCTTGGTGGAGTCCTTAGTCAGAATGGGCATGTGGTATGCTATGAATCAAGGAAAGTAAAAGAGTATGAAAGGTACTATGCTACTCATGATTTGGAATTGAAAGCCATAGTGCATGTATTGAATATGTGGAGGCACTACCTCATGGGAAAAAGATTTGAGTTGAGGACAGACCATTGCGGAATAAAATATGTTTTTGGACAACCAACTTTAAATGCCAGAAAAAACATATGGTTAGAATTCCTCAATGAGTATGACTTTGATATAATGCATATCAAGGGTAAAGAGAATAAGGTGGTTGATGAAATAAGAAAGAGGGTGCATGATATGCATGCTACAACAATTAGCATGTATAAATCTGATTTGAAGGATAGAATTTTAGAAGTTGCAACATCAGATCTACATTATATGGAGATAAGGAAAAAATTACAGCAAGGTAATTTGCAGCAAAAAATTGAAGACTGTGAGATGGGAAAGGATGGAATTCTCTTGTACAGGGGCATATTTTATGTGCCTAATTCACAGGAGTTGGAAAATATGGTCTTAAAAGAAATGCATAATGTGTCTTATGTTGGGCACCTAGGTTACTAGAAAACTATTGGAGTTGTAAAGAGCCAATATTATTGTCTAGGTATGAAGAAAGATGTGGTTGATTATAGCCAAATGTTTGGAATGTCAAAAAATCAAGGCTAAGCACAGACACCCAACTTTTTTGCTACAACAATTACCCATTCCTGAGTGGAAATGGAAAGTTGTAACAATGGATTTCATCACTAAGCTTCCCAGAACTACCAAGCAACATGATTCTATCATGGTGGTGGTGGATAAGCTTACTAAAGTTTCCCATTGTATTCCAGTGAAGTTAACTAACAAGGAAGATAACATTGTTGATATTTATAGGACATAAATTTATAGGTTGCATGGTGTGCCTAAGACAATTGTGTCTAATAGAGATCCCAAGTTCACATCAAATTTTTGGAAGGGATTATTCAAAGGATTTGGGACAAATGTTAACTTTATCATAGAATATCACCCAAAATCAAATGGGAAAACAAAGAGGGTCAATCAAGTAATAGAGGATATTTTAAGAATGTATGTAATGGACAACCCATCAAAATGAGAAGATTATCTACATCTGATTGAATTTTCCTATAATAATGGGAATCCCATTTGAAGCTTTATATGGCAGAAAATGCAAAACACTAGTGAGTTGGGACAACCCAGTAGACAAAGCAGTGGTTGGGCCATAATTGCTTAGGGAAATGGAGGAATAGATGGTGAAAATAAAACATAATTTAAAGGTTTCCCAAGACAGATAGAAAAGTTATGCTAATAAAGGAAAAACTCATAGAGATTTTAAAGTGGGTGACCATGTGTTCTTGAAAGTGAAGGCCAAACGAAGTTCCTTGAAGTTGGGGAACTGTTCAAATTGTTAAGTACCTAAATATATCTGCAAATATAATTGAGAAATAACCCTTAATCTCAACAAGAATAATCCAAACCATTCACCAAATAAGCAACACAAGAAATAGTCAAACCCTTGAGGTAGGGTAACACCATTTACTAATCCTTATGGAAGGATAAAACTCCTCAAACAATAATTGCTTATACAATAACAATATTCTTCACTATGCTCCAATACATTTCTTACACTTATTTATATAACATTCTTTATCTCCTAGGAACATTCTAGAGAAGGAATCTTCTAGAAAGCCTATTTTTTTTAATCTAACTAGCATAGTAGACCTTATTTAATATAATGGACCTAGTCCACCTTACATTGAATGGCTTCCACTAATAATACATAAACACATTCCCATTGGGTACCTCCCTAGGTATACTACATTACCTCCCTCATCACATGTTTCATCCTCGAAACACAGGAAGAAACCATACAATATGATTGGCTAAGCAATGTAGCCAACTGGTACCAATTACAACCATCCATCTATCTTAATGGAAGATGAACATGATGTACAACTACTTCCTTGATACCCTTATATTGATCCTTATCATGCCTATAGTGCCATGAGATTGGTTCTCTAGCCTGATATATTTATGCATTGTTGGTAGTCCTCCATGCGCCTCTTGATTGGTTTCCTTTTTGGTTCCTTGTTGGTGCATAAGTTTGTTGATGCTTACTACGTGAGTATCAGGATCTGCTTCCAACTATATTCTCATAGATGAAAGGAATTGTTGGGGAGTTAGGAGAGATGAATATTTCGTTGAAGCCAGGTGCCAAACTTGTGAAACGGAGACCATATAGAATGAACCCTGCGTATAAGCATAAGGAAAAAACAGATATAGACAAGATGTTAGAAGATGGAATTATAGAACCTATTGAATAATCAGAATGGATCAGTCCAATGGTAGTCCAGGATAAGAAGATAGGAGGAATGAGGATATGTGTAGATATGATAAAGTTGAATGATGCATGTTTACAAGACCCATTTCCTACACCATTTATAGATGAAGTGTTAGAAAATGTAGGGGGTCAAGAGGCTTACTCTTTTAAAAATGGATTCTCAGGATATCGCTAGATCAATATTGCACAATAAGGCAGATATAAGACCACTTTTGCAACAAAATAGGGTTGTTACCACTACACAGTTATGTCGTTCGATTTGAAGAATGCACCAAAAATATTTTCTAGAGACGTGATTGTTGCATCTTTCAAAGAGTTCATTCATGATTTTTTATAAGTCTACTTAGATGATTGGACAATATTTAGTCTATTGAACAATCATGTTGAAATGTTGTGCTTAATGTTATATAGGTGTAGGCAGTACCAAATCTTTTTGAATTTGAAGAAATGCATTTTTTGTGTGCCTTTTGGAATATTATTGGGCCATGTGGTGTGTGAACAGGGATTGTTAGTTGACCATGCAAAGATAGTCGTGATTGTTAACTTTTCACCACCAACTTCAATGCAACAGTTGAAATCCACATTAGGTCGTACAAGGTATTATAGAAAGTTAATCAAAGGATATGTGTGGATCAAATACACTATGGAGAATTTACTGGAGAAGGAAGTTAAGTTTCAGTGGAATGAGGAATGTCAAAAGAGCTTGGACACACTAAAATAGAAGATGGTCACCGCGTCGATTCTATTTTCTCCTAACTGGAGAAAGGAATTTCATGTTCATGTGGATGCATCATATATAGCATTGGGAGTAGTTTTGGTTCAATCCGATGAAGGAGAGTTGGACTATTATAATTCATTCACAAGTAGGAAGTTATCATCTATAGAATAGAACTATACTATGACAAAATGAGAAGGTTTGGCAATGGTGTACGCTTTGCAGAAGTTTTGACATTACCTGCTTGGATGTCACTTTAATATGTATACAGATCATTATGCATTGAGATACCTAGTTAAAAAGACATTATTGGGGGGGGAGAATATGCAGATGGCTATTATTGTTCCAGGAATATGACTTTGAGATGATTTTGAAACTAGGGAAGTTTAACTCAGGACTAGATCATTTATCACGCATATTGTCAGGTGAAGATGCAAAAAACCAGGATGACAGCGTAGCAAACACACACTTATTTTCAATACAAATGGTTGATGACTATTTTTCATACATAGTCCAGTTCTTGAGTATGGGAGTAGCCCCACCAAATTTTATAGTTGTGTAGAAAAAGAAACTAGTAGTGAAGGTAGTAGACTATCAACTGATAGAAGGAAATTTATACAAGTTAGGAACATATGGTATTATGTGACGTTGCATACTAGAATAAGAAAGGCATATGATCTTGTCAAAGGCACATGAAGGAGTTGCAAGAGGACACTACACAGGAAAAGAAACCACTCAAAAGATTTTTCCCGTAGAATTATGGTGGCCTACCCTGCATAAAGATGCCAAAGAATTTTGTCAGAGTTGTGATGTTTGTCAAAGACTTGAGAAGCCTTCTAGGAGAGATGAGATGCCCTTAGTATCACAAGTGACATTACAAGATTTTGATAAATGGGCAGTGGACTTTGTTGGTTTGATTAATCCACCATATAAGAGGTCAGGAGATAGGTACATCATTACTGTGACAGACTATTTAACCATATGGGTCGAGGCAGAACCAGTCAGAGACTGAAGCACATAGACAGTTGTGCAATTTTTTTTTAAAATGTGGTGACAAGGTTTGGATTCCCAAGAGTACTTATGAGTGATCAAGGAACCCAATTCCTGAATAGGATGATTGCGGCACTGACATAAGAGTTTCATATCCACCATCAGAAGAGAACCCCATATCACCCTTAGGAAAATGGCACCCTGGAAGCATTCAATAAGATCCCGGAACATGCACTCACAAAGGTTTGTAATGTAAGTCTAGATGATTGGGACTTGAGAATTCCAGCAGTGTTATGGGCATATAGGACTACAAGCCAGAAGTTGACAGGACAGACTCCATTTACATTAACATATGTTCAAGAAGTTGTGATGTCTATGGAGTTTATTGTATTGAGTCTATGCATTGCTACTATGGTGGAGCTTACAGATTCCAATGAAATGGAGAAGAGACTTTCAAAACTATTATAACTCAAAGAAGACCAATTTGTCGCAGGTTTCCATCAGCAAGTGCAGAAAGAGCACAAGAAATCTTGGCATGATAGACACAAGAAACAAAAGAAATTTCAGACAGAATACTTAGTGTTACTTTATGACAAGAAGTTTTTGCAGCACCCAGGGAAGTTCCAGATGCATTGGTTAGGACCATATGTGATCAAGTTTGTGACATATTGTTGGCACAGGGGTAGACCCAAGGTTCAATGCTTACAATAATGCACCAACAAAACCCTAACTACCAGCCCTTTCAGCAACACTTGCGAAGCAGATGAAGTCTCACCCGAGGTAGAGGCAGGGGTGGTTGCAGGACTCAGATGTTTGCAACCTTATCTAGGACACAGATCTGTGATTGTAACACCTTAACAGAGAACTTAGCAATTATAGTTCATTAATATTCAGTCTTAGCTTATAATGCAGTTAAACCCTAATAATAGATCAGCGCAGTATTCACACAGATCCAATAGATTCAAGCAATCAACATACCAACGTAGATCAGATCTAACATTCATTCAGATTATTCAGCACTAAGCTATCAAATTAGATTCTTCTAAGCATATATCAGTGCACTGATCCTTTAACCACATAAACAAGAGAACAACCATAAAGCACTAAGAAACCACAACACGGGGTATACGTGGTTCACCCCAACCCTGGGGCTACGTCCACCAAATCTTCTTCTTTATTTCTTTCTGTCAATATTCTA
>CBVK0100240609.1:0-13446 GCA_900067695.1 Picea abies | reverse complement strand
CAACTCCAACTTCAGTTTCCTTTTCTTTCATTTTTTTCTGCTTTTCGCATGCCATCATTCTCCTTGATTTATCTGAACTGACTCTTTGCATGCCTCCTCTACACATGCCACATCATGCAACACTCTGTTCCTCCTGTCTTAACTGCCAGTCTAATTTTAGACTAAAAGTCTTTCTGCTTTTCTCAACTCCAACTGCAGTTTCCCTTTCTTTCATTCTTTCTTTTGCTTTTCGCATGCCAGCGTTCTCCCTGATTTTCTGAACTAGCTCTTTACTTGCCTCCTCTATGCATGCCACATCATGCAACGCTGTGTTCCAGCATCTGCGTTTCAGCATCTGTGATCCAGCATTTGTGTTTCAGCATCTGCGTTTCAGCATCTGTGTTCCAGCATTTGTGTTTCAGCATCTGCGTTTCAGCATCTATGTTCCAGCATTTGTGTTTCAGCATCTACGTTTTAGCATCTGTGTTCCAGCATGTGTGTTTCAGCATCTACATTTCAGCATCTGTGTTCCAGCATTTGTGTTTCAACACTTTAGCTTCTATGTTCCAGTATCTCTTGTGCGTGTTGACAACCTTGACTGCTCCATAACCATTGACTGCTCCATAACCAACCGATTGCCATCAATGACAATCCTTGACCGTCTTCGTCATCTCCTGTGTTGCAGCATTTGTGTCTGTGTTTCAGCATCTGTGTGCCAACATCTGTGTACCAGCATCTGCGATTGTGTTTCAGCTTCTATGTTCCAACATCTCTTGTGCGTGTTGACATCCTTGACTGTTCCATAACCATTGATTGCTCCATAACCAACCGATTTCCATTACTGACAATCTTGACAGTCTGCGTCTTCTATGTTTCAGCATCTGCATTCCAGCATCTGTGTTCCAGCATCTGTGATTCAACTTCTGTATTTCAGCATCTGTGTACCAACATTTGTGTTCCAGCACTTGTGCGTGCTCCATAACCAATCGATTGCCATCAATGACAACCTTGACATTCTGCGTCATCTCTGCTATAGCCATATTTCCAACATGTACTTCTATAGGAGAGTCACAGGACTCCCTTAATATTTGTTGCTTCAACTTTTATTGAGGGCATACAAATATCATACCCTTCTACCAAAGTATATCTCCCTTCCACTCCCAACATTCCATAGAGTTCATCCCTTCCTTTACAAATTGTATTTTGTTTTTAGCACTGTTGTCCTTTTTTCATTCATGATGAGCTTCTTCCAGCCATACATGAATAGAAAATGTGATAGAATATAATCTTGAGGCTTCTTCTATTCTAGAAATAGAATCCACAACTACATTGCCCTTCCCCATTTTGTAGATTATTTCAAAATCAAACACTTGCATTTTTGTTACCCATTTTTTTCTTCTCTTTTGATGATAATATTTTCTCCAAAAATTACTTTAGGCTATCATGGTCTTCCTTGACTTTAAATTTCCTCCCAATGCCACATTGTCACCATTTTTTTATTACATGTAAAATTGCTTCCAATTTTTTTTTCGTATAAAGATTTCATCAAATATTTTCCCTTGAATTGTTTTCTTTCAAAAGCCAATGATATCCCTTTGATCCTGATTTATGAGAGAAATGAAATGAAACACGGATATACAAAATAAACATAGAGATACAGTGAAAAATAATAGAGATACAATGAAACTTAAATTCTATTCAATAAACAAATCTACTGAAACTATAAAATGCAAAATGAAATAATCTTGCTTGAATGGTGGTAGCTAATCTCTGAGAAGAGATGTGGAGGCTATGCACATTCACCTGAGAACATTATAATGAGGCCTCCAATCCTTTTTAGCATCAAGAAGTAATCATAAAACCCAAGAGATCCAAAAACCCAACCCTATGAGATGAAGCGCCAAAAGTCATGTGGGCCCTGATGGGGTAAGTTGGTACATCAAATTCCTAGTGTCGTAAATTTTGCACATGATCTCCATTTTAGGCGTGCGGTATCCTATTGTGAAGGTCTATCTGAGGAATACACATTTTTCCATCACACTCTAAATCTGTTTACAATGTGACTATGGGGAGCCCAGAAAATGTTGTTTGGGGCATCAAAATGGCCCCAAAAGTTTAGGACCCAAAAAGCTAGAAAAAAAATGCCAAGAAGAAAAGTGTATGTGATCCAATTGGAATAGCTGGGTGGCCATTGATATCCACCTGGATCACCCTTCTTGTGTGAATACTTCTCTTGTTCCTTGTCTTGATGCATTACATTTTACTATGATGTTTTTTACCAAAATCAGGTGTTGCCAATACTGGTGTAGAATACATGGCATCCTTTAAGAGAGAGAATTCCAAAGTAGCCTTATCATTCTATAAATATGAATTTATCTTCAAGAGATATGTGAGTGGGCCTGCAATTAATGCACAATTCTTAACAAATTTTCGATAATATCTTGTAAGACCCAAAATTCCTTTAAGACTCTTGATGTTCTTAGGAGTAGGCCATTTTGTAATAGCTTGGATCTTTTGAGGGTCCACCTTAGCCCCTTCCCTTGAAATAATATGACCCAAATATTCTTCTTTTTGTTTCCCAAAATAACATTTGGATCTTTTTACATGCAATTGATTGTTTTCAAGAATTTGTAGGAATTGATCCACATGTTTAGTGTGGTCTTCCCATGATTTGTTATAGATAAGTATATCATCAAAGAAACCAATACAAACTTTTTGGGGTCGAAATGTTTTGTTAAAAATGATTTGAAATGTTGCATTACAGGAAATTTCAACTCAAAAGTGTCCTCTTAAGGAAAAAAACAAGAAATTAATAAAATAATGGCATGTAGACATATTTACAAATATTAATAAAATTTAATATTCTTTTTTAATATTACACTTTTAGCGAAGTTTCTCGTGGTTATTTTACATTTATTGAGGATAAATTAAATATACATTTTCTATTAAAATCAATTTATGATCACCAAGGGGCGAATGCAATTGAATCCAAAGAGCCTCCTCTGAGTTCTGTTTCCTCAACCATTGTTGACAAAAATGGGCATGAATTCCATTGAATTGGAAACCCTACTCTTAGGTTTTCAATTTTTCCTCGAAGATATTATATATTTACTTTTAAAATTCCACCTTGGACAAGGGGAATATGCGATTGAATCCATAGGGCCTCCTCTCAATTATGGTTCCTCAACCATTGTTGACAAAAATAGGCATGAATGGCATCGAATTGGAAACCCTCCTCTCATGTTTTCATTTTTTTCTTGAATATTTCATGCATTTATTTTTCAAATCTTTCCTTGGCCAAGGGGAAAATGTCATTCAATACAAAGGGCATCCTCTCAGTTCTGGTTCCTTGGCCATTGTTTAAAAAAATTGGCGTGAATTCCATTGAATTGGGAAACCTCCTCTCAACTCTGGTTCCTTGGCCATTGTTTACAAAAATTGGTGTGAATTACATTTAATTGGAAACCCTCCTCTCAATTAATCAATTTGTTTCTCAAAGATCTCATGCAATTATTTCTAAAATTCCACCAAATGTCGATTGATGGCACTAGTTTGAGTAGTTTTTCACCAAAATATGGCCAATTCAAGTAGGATTTGGAATTGAGTCTCAATGTTTTATGGTAAAATTTCCAAAAATATTCATGGGTTTGACTGGATATCTCGAAAATTCCATCAAATACATGGCATGTTTCTTCTGATAGGTATGTTGTTTTTGTGGTTATTCTCTCAAAACAATTCACAGGTTTGACTGGGTATCTCTAAAATAATCATCTAACATGGGGCATGTTTCTTCTGATATGTATGTTGGTTCCTCTTGTGGCTTGCAGTATTGCTTATTTTGTTGTACTATTTACACTAGGTGTTTGTTATTTTTCAAGAAAGCATTATATTCCCTCTTGGTCCGAGATGTTGTCCAATCCTTGGACTTAGTAGATTCTTTGATATAATTAAGGAAGACAGAGAAAAAAAGGCCCAACAAATATTCCTTATCTACTTTAGCGTCCAAGGAACCTCTTTGATGCCATGATTTTACTTGCTTCACCAACTTTTTAATTTGTAATTCTGGTTGATTGGTTGGATTTTTGTGATGAATATAGTATGGGCCCATTTATGATCATACTTTCCCTCAACCTGGAGTCTATGGGTTGCTTTCATTTGTATGTTTAATATGGTGCTTGTCCAATACTTAGAGCAATTTGAACTTGCAAAATTATGGGCTTTTAATGTTTGAATTTGGGACATAATTTCTTATCATTATTACCAATTTTATCATGGTTAGGCATTTATAATAGGTAGTACATACACACCCAATTATTATTTATCATTCTTTATCACTTGCTAGTCATTTTGTAAATTTTGGGTAGTGGCTTACCTACAAGACAAAATAGATCTAAGCAATTTTGTGGATCTATAAATTCCTTTACTTATTGTTGTTCATGATATTGGCTAATATTATGGTTGGGTTACCATTTTTACCATGTTTTGTAATGATATATTGACTAAATCCTTGGGATGGTTTTTTTTTAACAAGAGCAATTATTTTTGTATTAAAAAAGGAGTTGTAGCATAGACTAAATCAATAGAGATTTACATAGATTTCAAAAAACAAGGTCAACTGGATTAAAATGAGAATTCTTTCTTTGTCCTTTAAAAAATCTCTACTTTTGCATGAAGCAACATAGGCCAAATCAACAAATATTTACACATATTTCAATAAACAAGGCTGACTAACTTAAAAATGCACTTATTGGGGATCACCAGTAGGACCTCTATATCCATCGATGCAACCACATGCACCAAAAGACTACAAATATTAAACATTTCCAACAAAAAAGATACATTATGGGCCAAAGATTAAGCTTCAATTTCATCAGATATACAAAAATGATACACTTCAAGTTCATTAGCTAAATAGAAAAATAAACATGCCTAGGCTAGAACACAGGGGCTTCACCGTATTGATCGATATCTTATCATGTTGATTCATAAAGGTTTTTTTTTAATTGTGAAAAATAAAGTCAATATATTGTAGGTATTAGGGGTGGGGATGTAGGGTATCGAGGGATTTATAGGTATTGGGGGTACAAAAAGTAGTATCTAGTAAAAACAAGGGATTTTTTTATTGGAAATATGTATTGGGAGGGAGGTTTAACAAAAGGGGTTTTGGAGGTATTTATCAATATCTGGTGAAATTAGGGATATTATTTAATATTCCACGAAAGAAGGTGTTATGCCATAGGCTCACTGAGTGAAGACCCTGTGGACTGGAAGACAATTTTTAAGATTGTTTGTTGTTGTAATATTGGTTTCTGATATTCTACAGATTGGTTTTTAATTTATGTTGTCTTCGAATGAAAATGTAGAATTTTAGTTGGATGTACCATATTCTACAAGATGCCTTATATTCTGTTGACTGGTTTTAAATTTATATTGTTTTAAAATGAAAATGTAGAAGATTGGTTGGATGTACCATATTCTACAATATGCCTAAGAGATTTGAGGTATGCATCAATATCTAAAAAAGTTTTCTTTTCCTTATAATATATCGCAAACTATTCCGAAGTGCAACTTTGATTTTCTCATTTTTGTATTTTCCCATACATTTTTATTTTCATTATAAGGTTGTTTATAAGATTCTCCAACACATAAAGATGTTGTAAAAAACTATCACCATGTTACCCAGATAAATTTAAGTAAGGATATGGCGTCGATCCATAAAAAAATCATAAATTGGTCCCTAACATTGATTACAATGCATTAAGGGAAGTTCGAGCTAAACAATTGGATCTTTGGGAAAAAGAAGAACTCTATCCAGTTGACCCTATGTCCAACTCTCATCTTGGTTTCAAAACAATAACGAGACTATGTCAGTTTGTATGCCATGGAAATAATGGTCTTCTAGGATACTATAAAAACTTGGAAGGTAACCATATTTCCCTTGAACATAAAATTTAAGATCTTAATATCCAATTACAACAACTCCATTACTCAAGTATGATTTAGTATCATGAAAACATGAGATTGAACAAAACAATAGTAATGTTGAATCAAATACACGTGGAAAAATTTCTTGAAGACAAATCCAACTCATCAAAATAAATTGAGAAGTTGAAAGTGATATCTCTTGTCTCCAAAATAGAGTCTTTATGATAAATAAAACCACAATGGAGTTGAGGTTCAAATCAAGAGAGATGAAACCAATATCATGTTTGGAAAAGAGGGGAGGTGCCTTCAGAAAAACAGAGTTTGGATTGAAGACCATATTAGATCCAACTTTCATTGATTTTGTGGATTTGTGCAAAACTATGTTAAAGAAAAGTGGCATTAAAGTAATGCTCAAAGAGACCAAATTTAATGATTTGAGGAAATAAGTAGTTAACCAATTAATTTCAAACTTAAACATTGATGTAAATGATGTTCAAGGATTTTGTGATGATAGAGGAATTAGTAGGGAAGCATAGGCAAGTATTTTTAAAGTTCTAAGACAAGGAATGTCGAATGGTGGCATTAAGAATGTTTTTGTTCCTCACCCTTTTCATGTGAAGAAAGAGTGTGCACTGCAAAAAAAAAACAATTGTTGATTCATTGGGAGATGCATATAATCAATTAGAAGTAGTGCATGAAGTTGCAAGTAAGAGTAAAAAGAAAGTATCAAGTGAAATTATTCCATTACTTAAAAAATAATACCTTGTGGTATGACTTAGAACATGTATTATAGTTGATGATGAGGTACTATGACATCTTTATCAAGGAGACATGTGGGAAGTTAGTTATTTCCCCAAAATTTGATGAGACTGAGTTAGTTAATAGTGAAAAATATGAAAGAGTTTCAACCACATTAATGAATCATGCATTAGATCCATGCCTTGATAAGACAAGTGATAAATATTTTCTAGTTCAATCTGAAGATCAAATTTTTTGTTTGGGAATTTTTCGTTTCAACAAGGAGTCCCATGATTCCTTGAATTTTTTTTTCGAACAAAACATAAATACCATTAATTATGTCTTCACAAGTTGTAGGGGAAAGATTACATGTGGAAGGATATGGTTCAAATTTTATGGAATGACATCTTGCAGGTGATTTAAAAACTCTCAAGTGTATGTACAACATTTCTCATGGTGCAAATTCAATGCACAATTGCTTATATTGCATCCAAAAAAAAAAAAATCGAAGTTGGAAAAATGTTATTTTGAGTTGTCCTTGAGACCTTTCTCCTGGTCATGATCAGCTTGATCCAAATGTAGATGCAGTGTTTCGTATACCTTTGGTTAGGGTGCACATGTTCAATTTGCATGCATTTGTGAGAATTTTTGAAAAGATGGTGTATTTATCTATTTTGTTTGCTTGGAACAAAATCCCACAAGAAGAAAGTAAAAACTTGATTGAGGCAATTGAACAAGTTCTTTCAAAAGTAGGTTTGCATGGTGGAAATGTAAAAAATGAAAAATATATTAAGAGGTCAGGTACAAGAGGTAATCTTCCAACAAAGCCAATCTTTTCAGGTGTCAAGGCAAAAAAATTTCTTGAAAATAAATGTGGACATGAATGTTTTGGATTTTATGAAGACTTGATTAATGTAGACGATGAACACACTGGTGGAGGTCATGAATTAACTAGAGAGAATAAACGTTCTTGGAGGTCACTTTTATCTTTATTTCTACTGATGGATAAGAAAAACATCATTGAAGGTGACACAAAAACCTTTCAAAAAGTTGTTATAAAATTCATAAGAAAAATGAAAGAATCCTGGAGAAAGAACCATATGACACATTATATGGTAGGCATATTAATTTTCATCCCACCAGTACTTCCCTTTGTACTTTTATTTACATTACATACTATTATTGCAAATTAACTTCATTTGGTACATTTGTTTGGTATTCTGAGATAGATTGAACTATGTATGTTTGCAACATCAATTATTTGCACATGGGCCATGGTTTGAAAACAAATATGGAATCTTGGCCATTTGGGGTACACATGGTATGGGGAAATTACATAATCTATATTGTACCATTTACCATAGATACACACAAAAAGGATGGGGTTCCAATCATTCAAATGTATGTTAACTTATCTCAATATGTATGTTAACTTTTCTACCTTGTAAATTTAATTTATTTGTTTTTAAAGGCTCATTATCATTATTTTTTCTAGATGTGGCCGACCTTCTACAAGCCATTCAAGTTTCCTCTAAGTGTGTTCTCTTCCAAAAAAGTATGTAATTTGTACATTTAATCCACTTCGTGAAGCTTACATTTTTTGTGTCAAATAATTACCTAAGGCTAGCTAGAAAAATATGCTTTTTGGTATCAAAACTAACCCAACTCCACAATCATGTAGCATGGGTATAGAATTATGGAGGATCCCACATAGTGGTATTTATCAACATAGATTCGACAATTTACATTGCAAAATATCAACGGTTCTCCATTAGCATTATCCCACACATAGTGGTAACTAGCATACCCTTAGAGTGAGGCAAAGGGAATGCTGAAGTGAATAAGAGTGGCTATGTTGTTGAAAGATCAAGGGATTTTTTTTTAATGGAAAATGAGATCCATAGTTCAAATTCCATGGGATGGTCATCACCTCAACAATTTGTAGTCATTTATGAGATGTTATCTACTCCATTTGTGGACTATGAAGGTCATTGGTGTTTTCACCAAGTTTCAGATGTCTACACAATATTGTACTCAGTAGTCCTATCAACCTTTTTGTGGCGACTCTTTTACACATTAATACATTTTTCTTATCTTATCTTATATTATCTCTTAAATAGTATTTTGTTATCGAGACTTTCACCTAGTCATGGATGTGGCTGTTCTAATATAATATATGCACCAATATTTCATCATGGATCATCTCTACTTTCATTTTTTGTTGTCAAGGTTGTCAAGATATCCTACCATATCCTCAATTAAGCTAGAGTAGCTTAGCCTATCTAATCCTAAACTAGAATGACTTAGCCTAACCTACCTTACCTAGACTAGATTTCACTACCCTAGCGTAGATTAGAGCTTGAAAGGAGTAATTTCAATATTTTAGACACGTTTATAGTTTCAAAGGAAAGAAAGAAGAATGTATGATAACAAAATTGTTACCCTTATAACATCATATGCATGTTTTAAAGAAGATATTATGGAACACTAGAAAACATGAAAATTGGAAATACATAGACTAAAATAACTGAAATCATGAATCTCCCAAGATCTGAGAATTAAATCTCTTTTCATTAAAATATTGAGTCTTATTTCCACATGAAAAATCCCTGTATTACATCGACTCTTGACTCCTTTAAACAAACTATGACCATAACCAAAATTGGTTATTTGGATTTATTTTTTAGCTCTCCAAATTACGAAAATAAGTTTGACTTTACAAATATAACATTTGATGCAATCAAAATATTGATCTTGCTTTATGGCATTTATTGGATTTATTTTTTAGCTCTCCAAATTACGAAAATAAGTTTGACTTTACAAATATAACATTTGATGCAATCAAAATATTGATCTTGCTTTATGGCATTTACTAGCTTTCCTCTTATTGTTTCGGTGATTCATTCTTGCATGAACTAAATGAGAACATTCCAATCCTCATTTGAAGGACACTGGTATGATAACATATTTCTATAAGCAATATCCAAATCTCTGTATTTTTCATATGGAGTGCTTGAAAATAAATTATTTATTTTCCATAGTAGATCAAATTCATCAATTAAACTATCTACTATTACTTGACCTCTTACAACTCCTATCATTTCCTTGAATTTATCTTCATTTTCCCCAAATTTGAACAAACTTTGTCTATAAATTTCAAATGTAATAATGCCTCCTTTCTTATTCCAACAAGTGGGTAAACCCATTTGCACTAAAATCTCAAACTTGTTTGAGAAAAGTTTTACACTTCTTCTGACCACAATACATTTTTTTTTATCTTACTAGATCAAATTCCTCTTCATAATTTTTTTTTTGTTTCCATCACTATTGAAGTTCGATATTTTATTCCTTGTCTTATTAATTCCTCCTTAGATCTAGAATTAATAATTTTTATGATCTTGGTTATTATTTGAGGTCTATTACTCAATTCTTGGAAAGATCGTTATATGGACCTATCTACTTCATTTTGCAATGATGATTCTTCTCCAATTATCTTGAACTAATCCTATATCTTGGTGACTTATGTTATAATTAATACCAAATGAGATGGCTTACCCCAATCAAATATGGTTTTCCAACCAATTTACCGTGTAACCATTCCACATCTCTCTACAATTTATCCTTAACCTTATCATATTGTGTAATGATTTTATATTTATCACTCAAGTGTTCTCTGAATATTTTGATTTCATCATTTTGTTCAGATATTGATATCTTAAGTTTTTCATCCTCAATATCCTTTAGATTCAAATATAATAAGGGTTTATCTAATTATTCAGATGGTTCCATTGATCTTAAAGGATATGAAGAAGAAGGCTCTTTCTTCAAGGCTTCAATTTGTTGTTTATAAATATCTATCTAGTTGTTCATTTGTACCATTTGTCTCAATATTTTATCGTTTTCTTGTTGCACCTCCTGTAGCTTAGGTGTTTGAACATGATCTATTCCTGGTATATTGATATTTTTATTTAATTTCCAAATTTCAGTGTCTTTGGTCTTAATGAGGGTTTGTATACATTCAACATCTTTGGGGTTTACTCTCGGTCCAATCACCCACATCTCAAGATCTTCAATTCTCATTTGTTTTGTTCTATTTGCCAACTTTTATTATTTCAACTGGTTCTAGATCTTATTATTCATGGTTTGTAATTTCTTCATCCCAAGAGAAACTTTCATCACATCCCTATTAACCATTTCTCCAGTTTTTCTATGTAAATCCATCTCGTCAAAAAAATTAATTGCATTCAAATTGAATGAGAATTTAGCAACCTTGTAATTGTCAGCAGTTTTAATGACCTGACCTTTTGGTTCTAAAACAACAATATTCAACTTCCATTTATCATAATCAAGAGAAGATATTAATCTAGTTTGAGATGATCACTGGCCACAAATTTGAGGAAAATTATCCTACTTGATTTTAAAATTGTTTTCCTTAATTGAATTAAACTCGGAGAAAATGTTCTTATACTTTGATTGATCTGAGTCCAATACTTCTTTTCTATCATGAGTTCCAAAACTTTGAATTTTTGTTGTTGGAATAAATTCTATTGTAACTACAACATTGTTTTTCGATGATTCTCATACACTTTGTGTTGTTTGGCTCTTGACTTCTGGTTGTTCCTCTATTTTTTTTTTTATTTAATTTTCCTTCTTCCAAATTTGAAACTATTGGATATTATTATGGATAAGTTCTCTTTCTGATATTCTCATGTTGTTGTAGAGTTTTAATCACTAATGAATGTGATGGTTGAACTAAATCTTGTATTTGAATCTGTAAGATTCTTTGTACATCTACCCAATTGTCTTGATTTGCCAATGGATCCAATTGAGGTTTTGAATGATGACCATACGAAACTGTACCCATTTTTGTTCTTTTATTAGTGATGATAAGATGAGGATCACAGGTCCACACTTCTCCTTGCTGAAATCCCACTTCATGGAGAAGCTTCTCTGCAACATGGAAAAATTCTCTAGTATTCACAATGAATGGTCCTACTTCTTTTTTCAATTTAAAAGTTACCTTTTGTTTCTTGGAAGAAAAATGGATATGATCAAAATTCAACCTTTGACTTACATATTCTAAAGCAAAGATTTTGATTGTTAAAAAAACAGCTAATATGAAAGGTTGGACTTCAACACAATAAATTATAATTTCTATTTGATCTTGAAATGAATACAAATCTCCCACTTTTGTATCAAGACTTAGTTGTAATAGTTTCTTACACTCAACGAACATTCTAGGAGGAACTTCTTCATGAATAATAGTGTAACCCGTAGACATAAACTATTTAATAAACTCATAAAACCCTAGATTTTGAGATTTCCTTCTAATTAAATAAGACCAATGAATGCCTGAGGAAGGGTATCCCATTTGTCATTGTTGTGCTTATCCAATCATTGTCACGTTTCTATTTTATAAGTAACAAACTAAATATTTTTTGGTAGGTCCTGTAGCGGTTTTAAAAACCATTTGGGGGGTTCCAAAATCATCCTTCTGCCGACACGTGGTAAGAACAAAAATTTGTGGTTTTCAGTTTTAGACCCCCCCTCCCCTTTATTAAAAATCATGTATGTGAGGAGGGTTGAAAGTCAATAAAGTCATCGCTCCATATCCTTTTTCACCCAATCACAAACCTACATGGAATCACATTTATTAATTAAAACATAACTTAAAAAATGACTAATCTAATATATTCCAATTTAAATTTACACTATGCTGATAATCTAATTTATTTTAAATTTACATTATTTATTGAAAAACAACTAATCTATATTACTAAAGAACAATAAAAATTGAACCCTTCCTATGCCTTCCAAAAGGTTCAATCCTCTCCTAGAAGGGTAATGTCCTGTAAATTTAGATTATGAGCACAGTGTAAATAGGGTAAACTTAAATTTGTGTGTTATGAACATTGTTGATTCTTGTCAATATAGGAATTGGAATTTCATTTAGTTTACATCGTTTTTTTGAATCCCACACTCACCATAATGCCATTTTGTTTGTTATCTTTTCCTCCAACACTTTCCATAGTGTTATTTACTTAGTGATCTTATTTTTTCTAGAAACATTGACATTGTTGTGACCATGCTTTGTAAATATTTTGAGAATTCCCCACAACTCTCTTTCCCCCTACCTCATCCCAAGACAAGATAAAGGAAACTTATCCTTTGTAGCATTAATCCATGGAACGACATTTTTGACACTGGGTGGGATTCTTAAGAAAGCTAGGGAGAAGGTAACATAATTTTCTTTCATCAAATTCATGTGTTACGGATTATTCTTTAACATCCCAGTCTTTCATGCATTTTCATATGGTTTGAGAAATAAAGTGAACAATCAATATCCTAAAAAACAAATTAATATTATTGGTGTTCTTGATAAGTAATTTCATTTAGTTGCATGTTTCTATGGATCTTTGAAAGCTACAAATCATTAACATCTCACCTTAAATAATAAGCAATGGATGCAATTGTGCTACATTGTCATGTTGCTAGAGGCCTATAATGCAAGCAAGATATCTTCATTGATTTTATAATGATGTTGAGAGAATTATCACCTTTCAATTATGGCCCCAATATCTGTTACAATTTCTTCTTTTCTAATAAGATCTAAAATGAACATGAATCACATGGTCAAGAAGGATTGGGGTATGCTCAAAATATGAATGTAAAATGCATTGCTAATGCTTCATATGGATACATAGATTACATCATCTTTTCTATTGGTGTTCACAAAAAAATTGATTTTGTGATTGTGTCTAAAGTTTTATATTGTCATTTTTAACACTTTGAAATTCCTCCAAA
>CBVK0100240608.1:0-13446 GCA_900067695.1 Picea abies | reverse complement strand
CCCCCCCCCCCCCTCCCAGTATTCCAACATGCCCACCACAAAATCATCGTCTCTTCTTTATCGCAAGACTTCACCAGGCTAACACAAAATTCAAATTATGCCTCATAACATGCCTCGCATAGAATTGCGACAAGAATTCCCCAAACTCCCTTGTGCATCCCACTCTTGGCTAATTTTATTCAATGTCTTCACAATTGTGTGTTCTATTCTTCCTTGGTTTCTTGACTCTCTTGTCTCTATGTCTTCTTCATTGTTCTTTCCTTGGTTGTGCTCCCTTGTGTTATTATATGGACTCCAAACATCACCTTCGTGAACCCCCGCATCCTTTGGGTGTGTCATGCCCCTTTGTGGATAACCATTCCCAAACGAACCAACACACCCTTTCACAAACTGATGTACCCAAATGAACCCATGTTCTCATGAACCTTCACATATCTTGGGACCAATGCACCCCAAACTTGGGCATGTGCATCATGTTGATGCACCCCAACCTCTTTGGTGCTCCCTTGCCTCACGTGTTTCCTTGAACTGGTCGATGTGACTTTTCATGGGTGTGTTGATGGGGTCATCCAACCTCTCCAACACACCCATGTTTCCAAGGGCATGAAGGTCCACTCCTTGGGCATGTACCCAAGTTGCCTCATCCTTACCCAAAGACAACCCAAGTCTCCATCATCCATCACAATAAAAGTGAGGTGTGTGCCCCCTTGGTGCCACACATCACCATCATGCACCCAAGGTGCTCCTACCCATGCCTTATGACTTTTTTCTCCCAACCGATCGTATGCCCCTTATGTTCTCTTTCCTGAATCATCTCCAAGTTCTCCCATGGAGCGTGCATTCTTGGTGGGTGTCATGGAGGGCCTTACATCCTCCCTCATTTCAATTTTTCATCGTCCTCGACAACATCTGTCGATATCCATAGTGCCTCTACCCCATCTTCGGATCTCATCAATACTCAACAACTACTATATCCCATTGTTGTAATCAAGGAAAACTCCCCTTAGGAAGTTACATGAGTCCATGAAGTGTCACATCTTGCTAATTTATTTCTTGCATCCATACTTTAGTCTTTCTACTCATGCTTCTGTGTGTTGGATCCCCTCGTGACTTTGGTTGATTGGGTAGCTAGTCCAATCATCTTGCTTCTTCCAAAATAACTGACATCTTCATGCTCAAACATCATTTTTTGTCTGCAAACTTGCCACATTCAAAGCTCTTCATTTCCTTCAATATATCAAGTCCCCCATCCGCATTCTCAACAAATTTTAGTAAGGCACCTCCTCAGGGTTCCCCAAAGGCCTCATTGTCCCCCACTGAGATAGTGAGCCAATGTGATGCTATCTACTTTGAAGGTGAAGGAGGACAGGTGGTTGGACCATCTCCCGCATCTCCAATCTATATTGATGTGATTGTTGGAGAGTCACCATACTTTTGTGTTATATACATAAGTAGTGGTACACTTGAACCGATTCTACCTTCTCCTTCCTCCATGTGTTGTTATAACTTAGGGTCATATGGCCATTCACTATGCCCAAGTTCACTAGAGAGGAAATCGACCTCTTCCTTGCATCTCCCTCTCATTCTCTTGGTCCACAGATGATCATTGCTCATGTTCAACGAACTGCTCTAGTGTCCTCAACTCTGTGACTTCCTCCAATTCACTAGGATCCTTCATACTTGAAACAAAAATATTCCAAACCATCCTCTCCCCTAGCTATATCTCCAGCAATGTCTTCAACATCGACAAGCCTTTATTCTATTGACACAAGTCTCCTTTTGTTTTCTATGTTAGGATGTCCAACCATCATCCCACATTGTTTGATTTCATCACCACAAGGTTGTTTACAACAACCATCCATAAGGAGGAAATATGTGTGCCCCCTTCCTTCCTATCAATGGAAGGAATTAAACATGGATTTTGTCCCAAGAAAATGGCCAAATTGTTCATGTGATGAATAGGTGTTTCTTTTGCCCTTCCTCATGAACTCCAATCTAACGCAACTTTGAAATCATCCATAGAAACAATGTTGAAACTCGTCCTTCCACACCAGTGTACAAACTTCAATGAGATGTCCTTGGCCACCCCAATGACCCTCTCTACACTTGAGTTGATTTATTTGAAGTTTTTATGCATTGGTTCAAGCTACAACCCAAGCCTATGTGCCATATCCTCCCATAAGAATTTATGATTCTCCCTCCATGGTTGTCATTGATTTCCCATTGATTTCGACCTGCACATAGAAAAATATTGTCTCATATTTCTCCTGCCCATTACCCCATCTCTCCTTATTTATTCTTGTAATCTCACTCTCAAAGGGATTTTTGTTGATTGTTTTCCAAGGATAGGAGGATGCACTAAGAACCATGAGCTACATTTTAACAAGAGATTGCCGAAATGAAAATAGAGCAACCATTTGAAGATGGTTTTCCCATTTGGGTTTCTAGGGTAGATATAGTGTCTTTTTGTATGGGTTTATCTATGGTTGTGGAGTAGTTTTGGTGTGTGAAATTGTGCTCTCATTTTGGTTAATTTACTACTCTGATTGTGTTAATGTTGCACTGTCGCACTGTCACACCATCACACTTTCACATTGTCACGTCGTTGCACTGTCCACTATAACACTATCGCACTATCACATTATCCACTATCATATTGTTTCACTTTATCGAACTGTCACATTATCCATTGTCATATTGTTTCACTGATGTGTACTTGAAACCAACTTCTAACCTTCTTTCTGTGACGTCCAACACTTTTCTTTCTGTGACACATTTCTTATTGTGTACACACAAACTACACACATGTCATCTACGTCTTTACATGATATTGTGCACACATCAACTGTGTTTCTTTTGCATAATCCACTGATTTTGACATCAATGACAACTATGTGCAACAAACTCCCCCTTTGTCATTGATGCAAACTCTAATGTTGAGTTGTTCCCCCTGAAACTCTAATGCAGAATGGGAAGGACTCCCAATTTCTTTATGAGGTACTCAAAATATGCCCCTAGCTAATGGATTGGTAAATATATCTACAATCTTCTCTTTGGAAGGAACATATTCTATTTTGACCACCCGATCTTGAACCTGTTCTCTCAGAAAGTGATACTTGATGGGAATATGCTTAGTTTTAGAGTGTTGAACAAGATTTTTGGAGAGATTGATAGCACTTGTGTTGTCACACATGATAGAAACAGGTTGATCATAGGGAACATGAATATCCTTAAGGTTTGTCTTTATCCATAACACTTGTGTACAACAGGATGTTGCAGCTATATACTTTTCTTTAGCTGTGGAGAGAGAAATAGAAGTTTGTTTCTTATTGAGTGAAGATATTAAACAAATGCCAAGGAAAAATGCACCTCCATTGGTGCTTTTTCTATCATCAATATTTCCTACCCAATCTGCATCTATATAAGCTCTGAGAACAAGGTCTGTAGTTTTTGGATACCGCAGTCCATAATCACTAGTGCCTTGCAAATACCTAAATATTCTTTTGACTACAAGAACATGAGTATCCTTGGGATTTGACTGAAACCTGCCTACCAAACCAACAACTTGCATAATGTCAAGTCTTGAAGCTATGATATAAAGTAGACTGTCTATTGAATGTATCTGTACATGTTTTGATCTACCTTTGAAGCATCATCATCCTTGTTGAGTTTGCAACTGGTAGTCATAGGAGTGCTAATGGGTGCACGGTTTTCCATTCCAAACTTCTTCAAAATTTCCTTGAGATATTTACTTTGGGAAATAAAAATTCTTTTTCAGATTGATAAATTTGTAAATCAAGGAAGAAAGAGAGTTCTCCTAACATGGACATCTCAAACTCTTGATGCATTACAGTTGCAAACTTCTTACTCATCAATTCAATATTACTACCAAAAATAATGCCATCAACATATACCATAATAATTAGCATATCATTACCTTCAGCCTTGATGTATAAGTTACTATCAACAACTCCCTTTTTAAATCCTTGTTGGTGCAAATACATGTCTAATATGTAATACCAAGCTCTTGGAGCCTATTTTATCCCATACAAAGATTTCTTTAATCTGCAAACATAATCCTTTTTTTCAGTTAGCAAAAATCCTTTTGGTTGCTCCACATACACTTCTTCCTCAAGGTCACAATTTTAAAATGTTGATTTGACATCCATCTGATAAACTTTGAATTTTCTATAGCATGAAAGAGAAAAAAACATCTTGATGGCTTCAATTCTTGCAATGGGGAAAACATTTATTCAAAGTCCACTCCTTCAACTTGAGCATACCCTTTGCATACCAATTTGGCCTTGTTTATAACTATTTTTCCATCTCCATTCAGCTTGTTTATGTATACCCATTTAGTTCCAATTACATTCTTGTCTTTTGGTCTTGGAACAAGATCCCATGTATAATTTTCTCTATTTGGTATAGTTCTTCATTCATGGCTTTGATCCAATGGTCATCCGGGATTGCTTGCAAAAAAAAATTGGGTTCAATCATGGACAACAGTGCAAAGTTTGCAGAGGTAGATGTATCTATATTTTTTCTTCTAGTTTGTACACTTGTCTCCTTATTTCCAAGAATTTGACTTTCTTGATGATGTTTTTGAACATACCTTGATGGAGTCTTTGGTTGTGATACTTCCATAATTTCCCATTCTTATGAATCCTCTACTTCCTAATTCCCATTTATGTTGTCATTTTGTGGTTCATTATTCATTGGTTCTTCATTTGAGTCAACATGATATTGGAGTCTCAGTGGCTGAAATGGTCCTTCATTTCCCTCTACATATATACTCTCAACTATCTTGTAGATCCTTTTGTTGTAGCATTTGTATCCTTTACTTCTAGAGGAGTATCCCAACAAGATACCTTTATCTTCTCTGGAATCAAACTTTCCTAAGTTATCTTCATTTCTTTTAATGTAGCATTTGCTTCCAACTATTTTGAAGTGATTTATTAATGTTGGTCTACCATGCCACAACTCATAGGGTGTTCTATCATTGTTTACTCTTATGTGTGCTTTGTTGAATATGTTGACAGTAGTTTGAATAGATTCTCCCCAAAAGGTTTTGGGTACCTCTGATTCATCAAGCATGGCTCTGGCCATTTCTTTGAACTGTTTTGTTCATCCTTTCCACTACTCCATTCTGCTAAGGGGTCTGGCAATAGAAAATTGCCTCTTGATCTCATGTTTTTCACAAAAACTATGAAATTCATCATATGTGAATTTTCCTCCTCTGTCTGACCTTAGGCATGTGATTTTTATGTCCGTTTAATTTTCTACCTAAGCCTTGAAGATTTTAAATTTTTCAAAAGCCTCAAATTTATGCCTCAACAATCCCACCCAATCCATTCTGGTATAGTCGTCAATTAAAAAATGAAATATATTTCACCTCTAGGGGATTGTGTACTAGTAGGGCCACAAATATCTCTGTGAATCAGCTCAAGAGGTCGAGTGGTGGAGTGTTCTCTTGCATTGAATTGAACTAATGATTTTTTTCCAAACCAACATGACTTGTAGATAATATTCTCAAGTTTGGAGATTTTAGGCATATCTCTTACAACACCTTTCCTTTTGAGCTTAACAAGTTGATCAAAACTGAGTTGACCTAGTCTTTTGTGCCAAATCCAACTTTCATTAGTTTTACCAATGCAACATTTTGCTTTTCCTTCTTCTAAAACATACACATTCCCTGAAGTTTTGATTGTCTTTACCACAGTCTTCCCTATATTTGCATCCATTACCTTACAACCTTTTGAATGAAAAATAACATTGTGTCCTTGGTCACACATTTGACTTACACTCAATAAGTTATGTTTTATACCATCAACATACAACACATTATGTTCTTTGGTCTTTCCCTTTTTATCTTCATCTAAAACCATTGTTCCGTTTCCTCTAATTCTAGTTGGAGCATTGTTTCCAAAAGTGACATTACCACTTTTTTCTTCAATTAAGAATTCAAAATTACTTTTGTCTCATGTCATGTGCTTGGAGAAGCCATTGTCAATGTACCATTTATTTTCTTAATTGTTGGCATATAGAGCTAGTCCACAATTTTCTTCATTTTTATTTTTCTTCCTCCAAATCTTGGTAAAGTCTGTTTTTATGTCTTGCTTAAAGATAGGCAACAACTTGCTTCTGCATTCACTTGCTTATGCATTCACTTGCTTTGTGTCCAAAATTATTGCATATGTGGCACTCGATGTCATTTAGTAAATAAAGTCTTTTTTTATGTCTTGCTTAAAGATAGGAAACAACTTGCTTCTGCATTCACTTGCTTTGTGTCCAAAATTATTGCATATGTGGCACTCGATGTCATTTAGTAAAGGAGACAAAGAATTTTGAACCATATCCTTTTGAGATTTGTTTTATCTTGTTCTTACATTTCTATTGCATCTAAAAGGTCTACAACTTACAACCTTATGTCCAAAATTTTCACAAGAGAAACAATATCCATAAAATAAATTTGGATATCTTGGAATAAAAAACTTTCTTGTGGGAATTGATCTTTGTCTGCCAACTTGATAATATTCAGACTCATGTTGCTTTATTTCTTCATAATAGGGTTGATTCAGTCTGAACTGCCTCTTCTTTTCATATTTTTCATTGTTTGGCTGACTGTTGTTTCCCTTGAGATCATTTGCATAACTTGTAGCCTTTCCACTGGTTGACTTGTTGGTGCTTGATTCACCTTTGACAATTTTCAAACTTTATTTATATCCTAGCCCTGTCTTGTCATCTGGTTCCCTTTGATTGCTCAGGATGTTATCTAGGGTTTCAGATCCATTTATGAATTTTATTTGAATCTTGGATTTCTCTAAATATTTTCTTAAGAAAACTATTTCATCTTCTAGTTTGTCACATATATTCTCCTTTTATTTTATTTTATTTATCAATACTTCTTCTTTTCTTTTGGCTTCTTCCAGCTAGATTTTTAAGATGAATGTTTCTTCACTAACCTCATTTTATTTTTCTTTGTAGACCTATAACTCTTCTTTTCTTAGTCTGTTCTTTTTCTCAAATCCGGAAATTTCCTCCAGAGAACTAATGAGTTCTCCTTCCATGTCTACTACGCCTTCACACTCTTCTGTGTATGTTTGATCAGATCTTTGTTGCTCCAAATACATGAGAAGTTTTTCATCCTGAATTATATCAGGGTCATCTTCTTCTTCTTCTTCAGAACTGCTACTATCCTCCTTTGAATAAAAACTATTCCTTTTAAAAGACTTTTTAAAATCACTAGGTTTATCCTTTCCTTTTTTTTCCTTTTTACTGATTTAATTTATTTTGACTCAACACTTAGAATCAAAATGACCAATTTTACCACAATGAAAACATTTAAATGGTAACATACCTTTGTATTTCTTGGATCCTCTCTTCATTTTTCTTACAAAGTTAGCTTCTTCTTCATATGATAAGTGTTCTGATGAATCATGGTATTGATATGTGGATGATTTGACTACTTCTTTGAAAACTACATCCTTTAGATATGGTTGGTCCTTTTTACGTCTTGTCTCATAGGAAATCAGTATTCCATGTAGCCTATCCATAGTCAGTTTATCTAGTTCATGCATTTCTTCTATAGAAGAGACTTTTGAATCAAATATTGAGGGAAGAGATCTCATAACTTTTTGAACTACCACATCTTCTTCAATATTTTTACTCAACCCTTTCATAGTGTTTACATTTTCATCTACTCTGAGAAAGAAACTTGCAACATTCTCATATTCACTCATCCTTAGACTTTCAAATTTCATTCTAAGGGCTTGAAGTTTGGCCAATTTTACTTTCTCATCACCTTCATAATTTTTTACCAGCTTGGCTCATATTTCCTTTGCGGATTCCAGCTGCATCACTTTAAAAAAATATGTTTTTGCAAGTCCACCTTGGATGGCATTCATAGCTCTAGCATTGTTGTAGTAATTTTTCTTACCAGCTTCATCAGTTGGAAGATTTGTTGTGATTTTATAACCATCTACCACGATCTTCCATATTTCCATACCAAGAGACATCAAGTAGGTCTTCATTTTGATTTTTCAAAAAGAAAAATTTGTTCCATTGAACAGAGGAGGTATGGTTGAAGGAAGAAAAACATCTTGACCTGGCATATTCTGTGTGTGATCTAATTTCTAGTTGTTAGAAAATTACTGAAGGAACCCTGATCTGATACCAATTGTTGAAACTCACAGCAATACTGAGAGGGGGAGGGGGTGAATCAATGTTGTATTAAATTTATGTATTTTATTTTTCTTCCAACCATTTAAGTTATCAGTAGTGTGCACTTAATGACAAGAACTAGAATAACTCAAAACAACCCACATGAATCAAAACAACGCATAAATTAAACCAACACACTTACTGACAAGCAGAAATGAAATCATCACAGTGAACAAAGTACACGAAGATTTTACGTGGAAACCCATAAAGGGAGAAAACCACAAATATTTTCTTCTTCTTCTTCAATAATGCAGGAACCAACCCATTACAATGAGAACACCAATTATTTGCATGAGAATCAACTCACTATTTTACCAACACCTACTGGAAGGAAGCTTCCACTCCCCATATTTATCAGCTCCAACTGAAAGGAGGCTCCAACCCCCTGGTTTTACCAACACCAACTGGAAGGAAGAAATAACTCCCTGGACTAAGCACCAACTCAGTGACTGTGCATGCACCAACCTGCTGAGGACACCAATCCTCAGTGAGCTACAACTCACCCTAGCACCACCCTTCCACCCTAGTTTCAGAACAAAAATGCAGACTTGTGGATTTATATTTTTGTTCCTATGAATAGTTGCAGTCTTTTTGTTCTCTTTACTTTCATGCATTGCACAATTAGAGTGCATCCATACTTATATCATTTTTCTTGAATCCACCTTCTTATATGTGGACGTGTTATAGTTACAATGTGGACAAACTTTGAATATATCAAAGTCTTGTTAGTTATAATTTTTCTAAATAAAGTATGGTGGTTACATTGTGGACACCCTTTGACCAAATCAAGATCCTGCCAATTACAATAAAGTATGTGGACACGTGACGGTTACATTGTGAAAAAAATTATTTTATCAAACATTCTTTGACTAAATAAAATGGACAAATTTTCTTCATAGTCCCATCACAATTCATACCACGCAATTCATACTTCTTAGTCCATACTTTTCAATTCCATACTGATCATTTCCATACTACTTATTGTCACATTGTCACCTTGTCACACTATCATACCGTCACACTTTCACACTATTGCACTGTCGTACTATCATACCGTCACACTTTCACACTATCGCACTATCATATTGTCACATTGTCCATGGTCACACTTCCACGTTGTCGCATTGTCACACCATCGCACTTTCATATTAGTCGCACTATTGCATTGTCGCATTGTTGCACTTTCACACTATCACACTGTCACACTTTCACACTGTCACACTTTCACATTGTCACGTCGTCGCACTGTCCATTGTCACACTGTCGCATTGTCAAATTATTCATTGTCATATTGTTGCACTTTGTTGCACTGTCACATTATCCACTATCATACTATTGCACTAATCTGTACTTGCAACCAACTTCTGACCTTCTTTCTACGACGTCCAACACTTTTCTTTCTGTGACACATTTCTTACTATGTACACACAATACCGCGCACATGTCATCTACATCTTCACATGATACCGCGCACACATCAACTGCATCATTTTTGTAGACTCCACTGAGTTTGACATCAATGACAACTATGTGAAACAATCTTAACACATTATAGGTTGATTTGTAGTTGGAAATAGAAGTACATACACTTTAGCTCATTGATGGTTATTATTGGCCTGGGTACCAAAGCTTTAACCATCCCTTGAAGCCAAGCCTGAGTAGAGAATTCAATCCCATACAATGACTAGAGAATCATAATCTCAACCTTAATCATCTTGATAGATTCAATTTGTTTAGATATCAATTTACAAAGATTTGTGTCAAAGAAAGAGTTCTCAGTGACATAGTATTTGAAGAATCTTGGATTTTATTGGCCTAATTACTATTGTGCTATTATCTAGTTGATGGGTGCAAATTCCACCAAAGAGTAGACCATGCCTCTAATATTGAAGACTAGTTGCACTAAGAACTAAACTGAAAATAGAGACCTTGTATCCATTTGAAATATTGATATCTCTATGAAATTTAATTCCACGAGGTATCCATGTTGGCGAAATGAGTAGGCTATAAATCCTTTGTTTATGGATCAACTATGTTTGTTGAAATCAATATGTAATCCTCTATACATTGATTGTTATGTGTGTGACACATGGCCTCCATAACCATTTCCATTTTTCAAGGCCATTACATATAATTTTGGTGTGCATGTTGCACAAGTATAGAACCTTTTCATAATTTGTGTGACTTCCTTGCTTTCATCTCATAATTCCATTTTCTAAATTCCTTAAACTTTTGATATCCATAAGGTTCTAGACATTCCAAACAATTATCATTTGAATGATTCATGTTCTTCCATTGGAGTCTCCTACTAACATTATTCCCCCATCTTTACTTTTTTTGTCCCTTAGGAGGTGGTGTTATGGATATTGATAGTTGATTCATTATTTCATATAAAATTTTGATGTTGGTGGAGTGAAGATAATCCCTTTTGTAGTTTTTTCCAAACATATTGATTTTTTTAACATTTTTCTTCAAACATCATGTTGTCTTGCAACTCCTTTTTCATGATGCAAGCAATATCCCCATGTCCTTTATGATTACATAATTCCTAGTTTTGGTCAACTAACCACCCTTTGCTTCACTATGTTTCCCAAGTTTGCAACTTGTGTCCATGAGTTTCAAATAATACTATGATGTCTAATCCTTTCACCAGTGGTCCCAAAAATTGACTCCTACTCTAAGGGTAGCCTCTACAATTCCATACCACTACCTTTAGTTTGTTTTGGGTCATGTAGAACATGTTATCCTCTTTTTAGATCATGCCTTTATACTCATTGATCTTAGCCTTTTCATTCCAAAGTATGCTTCCTTGACACCTTCACTTATTCCCACTCTTTCATATTGTTGGATCAGTGTGAGATCCTCATTAATTAACCATTCAGATCCCTTCAACCTACCTCTTTCTCTTATGACATGTGCTTTACCTTATTCATTCCAAAGTGTGAGTTTTAATAGTCTTTCTCTACCCTCTTGATATTGTGGTTTCCCCACCTTTCTCTTGTTTTTATTGGGCCTACCCACCATATTGTGTCTCCATCCATGTTTCCTTCCTTCACTCCTTTCATTATAATGTTTTTTTCCCTTATTTGTCGCTCATGTTCTTCCAAAATAATGGACATCACCTACTTAGGTGTCACTATCATGATTGCCTCGACATCTATTTATTGAAGGTATTATATCTCTACCCAAATTCTTTGCACTGAAAGGCTCTCTTGCAACCCATTATGATAGCAAAATTATCTCTATACATATGAAAGAGAGAAATTTTATATATATATATATATATATATATATATATATATATATATATATATATATATATATATATATATATATATATATATATATATAAACAATTGTAGAAAGATAAAAATAAATATTATAGAAATATAAAAATTAAGATACTATATTTACACATAAATATAAATACAATAAATATGATATTTAGATAGACATATTCTTACAATACAATTATAACTATTTTAATAAAAAAAAAATTATTTTACATATATTCATATCTCGTGGGTATTGATGAGTTGAGTGAGTATATCTCTATAATTAGTGGGTATTATGAGTTGAGCGAGTCTAGATCCATTTTAAACCATAAAAAAAATGTAAACCTGAAGGGGATTTTATTTAATAGACCCAAAATGAAAATGGATCACTAGTTCAAACATTCACTTGGTCCATTGGCCAATTTCTAATATCTACATTATTAGTGCTTACCCTTCAGGCTATAGGGACTATAGTAATTGAATCTATTTTTTGCATTATGGCACTAAAACCAATAACTTTTCCCTGTTTTAAAGTAAAATTTTCATAAATCATACAATTTCGATTTAAAATCCATATCATTTAACCTAAAGTTTTGAGTATGAGGGTCTTATTTGGCCTCTTCCCAAAGCACATGCAAACAAGATCTTAACTTAAAAACCCCTTAATCACACATATTTGACCTTTGATAATGAGTAATTTGCTTGAAGGTAAGTAATGCTAGAACTAAGTCTAGCATTACTTTCCTCACATTAAATGTGATATAGTTAAACCAAAGTCTGTAAACAACGTGAATCAACGATGAATAACAATTGACACATACTCCCTCCAAACTAAATAAGATTGACACATACTCCCTCCAGTTGTTTTGCTTCATGCATAGTTATGCAAGTTGTCTCCATAGCTATCACACCTACCTTCTCTATTTCATAGAAGTGAGGTATGGTTTATTCATTGATTCTTGGAACTCTTACCTCTATGATGGATCAATGGCTAGATATACTTGCTGCTGTAACTACTGCATATTCACTTGTTGTTGTAACTACTGCATCTCCTCTTGAAGGTAGTGTGCAAGTTATGCATCTCCTCTTGAAGGTCGAGGTTGTGTGCAAGTGGCTGACTGTTTTCTACAATGCTCATTCTATTTGCATGGCCCTCTTACCTCTGTGATGGATCAATGGCTAGATCTACTTGTTGTTGTAACTACTGCATGTCCTCCTGAAGGTCATGTGCAAGTTCACCCAAGGAACTGGGTTGCTAACGCCACTACCCTTCGCACCTTGACTTTTGTGTTACCTTCTTTACCAACCTTTCACCACCTCATTTAACCAATCTTAGTAATGCCCCAAACCTTACAACGTTGGACGAAACTAGTGACCCATCATGATTACCCTGTTGGACGGAACCCAGTGACCCATCGGGATTACTCTGTTGTGATGAAGGCAAGAGAAAAGTAGGGTAGTCGGACAGAACCCAGTAACCCATCGGGATTACTCTGCTTTGATGAAGGCAAGAGAAAAGTAGGGTGGTCGGGTAGCCGATCTTTGTTAACTAATCTGGTAGTTTAATTTCTGTAATTGTATCTTCCCGTAATTGTAACTATCTGTAACTGTCCTATACTATATGTATTCACTTCACATTAATAAAAATATTAATGTGCTTGGTGTGAACTGTGGATTTTTGTTATCTGGCCTGTGTACAGTGGTATCAGAGCCACATTTTTTTTACCCACGTTTTTTTGAAAACTCCATGCTATTGTGTGCCTGCGTGAGCTCCAGATTTGAGAGGAGCCACCTGTGACTGTGCAGTTACAGTGTAGTTGCAGCGAAGGAACAGAAAGTGCTCGAAGGCCCTCCAGCGTCCAGTCAATGGGCTTGTGTGCGGGAGCAGCTGTGAGCATCTTACAGAGCAGCCAAGGTTGAAGGTGTTGTGAGATTTTATTTTATTTTTCTT
>CBVK0100240607.1:0-13447 GCA_900067695.1 Picea abies | reverse complement strand
GAGTACCACCTCTATAAAAACGCAGGGGGATTTACATCCTCATGAGGTTTATGTTTCGGTTCTAATGGATTCAAGCGTCAAAAAATTTGGCGACCATACTTGGGATCGAATTAAAATTTGGAATCTAGTCTGGAATTTTGGAAAAATATATGACTTTTCCCTAGGTTGATCAGCTCCACTTAGAAATTGGATTGAAAAATCAATGAAGAATATTAAATACGTTATAAAATCTGGTAATAACAACAACTGAGACCCGAGAAGAGTGAGGAAGTTCTTGGAAGATCTGATTCCAAGAAGAAGAAATAGAAATCCTCTAGAGATAGAGGAGAGAAGAGCGACAAGACTGAAGAAACAAAAGGCTAGCTAGATCTTCACAAGGTCAAGGTCAGGATTGAAACTGGACGAATATAAGCGACCCATTACCAGAAGTAAAAGTAAGCAATTTTGTATTCTACGAAGTGAGAACCATATTTTTGTAACCTCTCCAGATATGGTAGAAAGAAATGAACAATTGCAAGACGGACATCATGGGGAGAGACAAAGAGGTGGAAGAGATGCTGGAAGAAATAAAGAAACCCTAATGTTTTAAAATAGAAGAAGAATAAGAGATTCCATGTTGAATCTTCTAGGTGAGAAACATGATATCCATGTTCTCCCTAAGGGTAACTTAAAGGATTTTTTTGGAGATGGAGAAATTGATGGAAAGAGGCATATGCACTTATTCCTTGATGTTTGTGATTTTCACCATGTTGAGTATCACGATGTCATGGTAAGGTTGTTTCTGCAAACCCTGTTAGGAATAGCATATGAGTGGTACATGACATTACCCAGTATATCAATTCGCTCATGTAATGACCTTGAAGCCATGTTTCGAACTATATGCACCCCATCAATGGCTTCTCATACCATTCTCATCGATTTCACCCAGATTGGATTAAGGAAGAATGAAATAATACAAGATTTTAATCTCAAGTTCAATAAATCCTTAAGTAAAATTCCAAAAGATAAAAGACCGAATGAACTAGTTGTACTCGGGTGCTATAAGAATGCAATACCCCCGAATGTGAAATATGTTATCATAACATCCCAAATGAATAATTTGGAGGCGGAAATGAGTAAAGCCACTGATATGGAATAAATTATTATTGAAACAGGTGTTGACCCCAACATTATACTGGGAAAAGTACAAAGGCAACTGGGAGGATTAAGTATTGATAAACAAGGAGCTTCTAGTTAAATAAAGAAAAAAGAATTCAAGCCACAGTCAACCCAAAATCAAACAATTAGAGGAGGTTTTTTCAAAGGAACCATTCTAGATGTAAAGGTAGACTTGTGGTGGCACAAGAAACTAAGAAAATAATTGAAATTGCACAGATGAATAGAACTATAAAACAAATGAAAAATGAGATAAAAATTCTAAGCAGGGGAGACAATAATGTGGAAAATCCAAGGATGTCAGTCCCAGAGAAAAGAAGGAATCCTCCCCAAGAAAACAGAGTGAGGTTTGAAAAAACAGATAATCCGTAAAGGCCAAGGGTTCCCAGGAAACCTACCCCCAATGTAGTTGTTCTGGATGATCTGTATGATGAGAAAATAGTTGAATAAGAAAAGTATTACTCACCTAATGAAAGTTATGAAACTGTGTGGATGGACAGATCCGAGACATCCATGTATATATTTGAAGAAGGTGACAACAACCCCAACTCGCAAGGGAATGTCACCTAGAAAAAAGGATTTGTAAATAGATCCAGGAATAAGAATGAATCTGAAAAAGAAATCCAAAAAGATAAAGAAAAAAAATGAGAAAAGGGAAAATGAGAAAGTAATAGATATCATTAGAAGTAAAAGGAAACACCCGGTGTCAAACTCTACTCATATGACATATAATTACGTGGAGGATTTAAGTAAGTTAAGGATAACTCTACCTTTCACTGAAGTGGGGAAGATTCCCCAACAAAGGGAAATTTTTGTGAAATTGTTGGATGATCCATCTAAAAGAACAAAAGTTGTTGCTACAAGTTTGAAACAAACCCAGAACTAGTCAACTATCAAGCTGAGAGGTAAAATTCCTCCCTTTTACATTTCAATTGAAAATCATGATGTTGCACGACATAATTGTTTAGTTGACACTAGTGCGACAAATGATATAATTCCATTGGTGATCATGGAGGAATTGGGCATGAGTTGTACCAAATATTACAATACTGGTGAAAGTATATATGCAATCGATTCTAGAAAAGTGGCAACTTATGGAGAAATCAAGGAATTTTATGCCTGGATCACGGTATCCCCCCAGATTATTACAGTTTTCAATATTTTTGTGGTAGACCTTCCTCTAGCATATGGAGTTGTGTTGGGAAGAGATTGGACATCCGTGATCAGGGGATATATAATGAATGATGGAAGTTGCATGATGTTTCCAGGAAAAGAAGGAGCAATGATTAAGGTGCCCCATGAACCCAAGAAATATTTCTCTTTCAAGAAGAAGGATAATTAATTAAAGGAAGATTATATAGATGTTGGGATTGAAAACTATGATATCCTAGACATTGAACATAATCAAATCCTAGAGAAAGTTCAAAATATGGAGAATCAAGAATGTATGTTTGAAGGATATTGGAAAATGTCATTCAATGGATATTGTTCAAACTCTAGGAGTGGACTTGGGATTATTCTTATGAGTCCAAGTAAGGTAGTGCATCCACATGCTATTAGACTAGAATTTTCATGTACTAATAATGAGGCAGAATATGAAGCTTTGATTCAAGGGATGATTCATGCATAAGAAATGAAGATAGAACATCTAATTGTGACTGGAGACTCTAAGTTGGTTTTTAATTAGGTCACCCACAAGTATAAAATCAAGAAATAAATACTTTAGTTATATTTCAAAAGAATTAATGAATTGATGGAATATTTCAGTTCCTTCAACATTTCTTTCATTCCAAGGGACAAGAATCACAAGGCAGATTTATTGTCCTTGGTGGCCTCATTGTCGAAACTAGGTGATGTACAAAGAAAAAATTATTTTCAAGTAAAAATAACATTCCATCTTTTTGTGCCCGATAACATAGAATATTTCCAAGTGTTTGACAATGATGAACAGTTGGAAACATTTTTGTTGAATTATGATGATGATGAAGATGATCACATGTATGTTGTCCCTAAAGATTGTATACAATATGTGTCTCTTTTTACTAAAGATGATCATGCTAAGAATCTCCTGGAGGAAGTTTCAACTCGAAAAGTGAAAGAAACAAGAAAGGTCAATATTGGAAGGGACAGTTCCCTGAAATATATCAACTTGAGAGTTGATTGCACCACCAAGGAAGTTAATCAATATGTTGCATTGCTTAAAGAATACATTGATGTGTTTGCATGGACTTATGATGATTTGAAAGCTTATGATAAAACAATATTTTAGCACATCATTCCTTTGAGGCAATAATCAAAGCATGTAAAGAAAAAAATAAGGATGATGAACCCCAAACTAAAACATCTGGTAAAGATTGAATTGGAGAAATTAAAGAAGGCCGAGATAATTTATCCCATTAGACATTTCATCTAGATTTCAAATCTTGTGATAGTAAGAAGGAAGACTAGAAAAATATGGATGTGTGTTGATTTCAAAGATCTTAAAGAAAGCATAAAGGATAACTTTCCCTAACCTAATATCGAGTTCCTTCAAGAATTCACTGGATCAACCTACATGTCCATGTTGGATGGTTTTTCTGTATATAAAAAAGTCTTGGTTGTTGAGGAAGACAAAGCAAATACAACATTGATAACTCCTTGGGAGATGTATGCATATGATAGAATTTTCTTTTGGTTTGAAGAATGTTGGAGCCACATTCTAGAGGGTCATGGATCATGCATTTAGTGGATTGATAGGAAAATTTGTGGTAGACTATCAAGATGACTTGACAATGCATTAAAAAACGAGGGGATATCATATCCGTCATTTGAGAATTTTTTTTGACAAATGTATATTATATGGTGTCTCTCTAAATACAAAGAAATACTTATTCGTTGTAACTCAAAAAATAATGTTGGGTCACATTCTGTGAAAGGAATGGATTTATATAGATCTAGAAAGGGTTAAAGAAACACATGAACTCAACCCTCCGTCATCTAAGAAAGGAGTTCATTCCTTTTTCGACAAGATCAATTGTGTGTGAATATGTGTTCCTGATTATGCAAGTGTTGTGAAGCTAATCAATTTTTTGCTTAAAAAGGAGAAGAGGTTTTAATGGAAAGAAGATACTCAAGAAGCCTTCAATAATATCAAAGAGAAATTACCACAACCCTAGTCCTCATTATTCCTGATTTTCAGAGAGATTTCATAATCTATTTGTTCACCAAAGAAACAATTGTTGCATTTGTCCTTACTCAAAGTAGTACCAAGGGTGAAGAAATCCCAATCCGTTTCATGAGAAAAAAATCTCCATGATTATGAATTGAGGTATTCAGAATTAGAAAAGCAAGCCTTGGTTGTTATAAAAGTGGTGGCACACTTTCGAACGTACATACTAAATTCTCATGTCATTTATTATGATCCATCATCACCAGTTGAAGATGCTTCTAAATAAATACTTGAGAGAAGGTGAATGGGCTAAATGGATGGAAAAGATACACGAATATGATATTGAAATTAAACCTTTAAAGGTTCTCAAAGGACAAGGTTTATGAAAACTCATCACAAATAGTGATTATGTGGATGGAATGATTTCAATTTCAGAAGGAGAACCATTGGCTGATTCAGAATGGTATGGAGACATTGTATTTTACTTGAGGTCCAACAAGTTTCCTTTCACTGTGAACCCTAAGGAGCCAAGAATATTGAAGATGAAGGAAAATGAGTATGTGGTGATTGTTGATATATTGTTCAGAAGCAATTATGATGGTATACTACTAAGATGTGTTGATGAAAACCAAGCCCAAGAAATAATGAAATAATTCCATGAAGGAATATGTGGTGGGCACTTTCCACCTACCACCACCACCCATAAGATAATAAGAGATGGGTTTTATCGACCATCAATATTTATAGACTCATATGCTATGATAAGGAAGTGTGTATCATGCCAGAAGTTTTCAGGGAAAATGAAGAGATCTACTACATCGTTTCAACCCATAATTGTAGAACAACCATTCTCTTAATGGATACTTGATGGTGTAGGGCCAATAAATCCAAAGTCAAGCAAGGGATACATGTATATTCTGACCTCTATGGATTATTTTACAAAGTGTCTAGAGGAAGTGGCATTCAAAAGGGTTGATTCTTAAGAGTTGATCAAGCTCCTCAAAGATAATATTTTATCAAGATTCACTGTCCCGCACAAATTTATCACTAGTAATGGTTTGATTTTCATTGGGTAAAATTTTACAGAGTTCTGTGGGGAATATGGAATTATCATGGGTCAATCATCAAATTTTTATCCACAAGGAAATGGTCATGCAGAATCCACGAATAAGACACTCATTCAAATATTAAATAAAACCATTGACAAGAACCAAAGGAATTGGCACCTGAAGTTGACAAATGCATTGTGGGAAATCCGAACGAATCCAAAGGACAACACTAGAATGTCCCCATATACATTGGTTTAGGGAAAAGAAGAGAAAATTCCAACTATCCTCGAACTCAATGCCTTGACTTTCGTGGTTAATACATAAGGTATGGAAGACAATTCACCTATCCAAAGGAGGATCAACCAGTTGTTGAAATTAGAAGAAGAAATATATAAATCCTTGAACCGAACTTCTTAGAGACAACAAAATATCAAAAGATATTTTGATCAATGTGCAATTGTAAAGAATTTTCAGAAAGGATATTTAGTGTTACTCTGGAAAAAGACCAAGGAGAAACCATCGATGCATACAAAGTTTGAAGTTATCTAGACTGGACCATACATTGTTGAAAAGATCCTAGGTTTTAATTTCTATATACCCCAAGACATGAAGGGTAAACTATTAATGTTGCCTATCAACGAGCAACATTTGAAAGGTTTCTTCACCTAAAAACTTTCTCATTTTCTTTGTACATAAATTTATTTTTCATTTTTTATATTCTTTCCTTTAACTCTATATCCCAATGCACGAAAGCAATTGGTCATGAAGATTATGGATTCTTTACAACCCGTAGGGGGTTATCATCCCATAGTTCGATCTAGTTGTTGAGATTAATTCTCGCTTCCAAATTTTCCCTCCCCTTTCTATCTTCCCAAATTCTTTTTTTTCCATTTATTTTCCCTCTTCTATACCTACCCTCTTTTCCCCTCTTCTTTTCTCCCTTCTCTTTTCCCTTTCTAGTTACTAAGTCATTTTTTCAAAAACAGTGGGTTCACGGGTTGGCGAAATCGCAGATATTCATCTCCATACATACTACCATATCATGAGTCTGATCGACCGCCGTATTATTATATACTTAACCATTTTTTGGTAGTCTCGGATTCATGGTTTCAAGCTCTCATATACCATGTTCTGTGATATCCATTTTTCACCCAAAGATCCTCGATATACATTATGACCATCATACTTGTCGCACGCATGGAGCTCCTAAATATTTCATGTCTCTTGTATCTAATTCCGATCGACTTCCCCCAACATTTAGCTTATTTTCTATCATTTTCAACCATGGGTTCACGGGTTCACAAAAGTTCTCGAATCCTAAGTGCTCTCATCCATCCTCTACACCTTCATGTTTTTCCCTATGCGCATTTAGTATGGTTTAATGCTAATAAATCGTCAGGCAGGTTCTGTAAAGATCATCATTAATAAGAGAATGGATCAAGGAGATTTATCATTAAACTGCATTAAAGCACAATTTACCGATGATCATATAATTTTTATATCTCTAAAACACTCATTTCAAATATTATCTACATTAAAAGAATACTCTCGTCAAATTATGGTAGCAATAGCTTGACAATAGTTCTGTGGAGAGACTTTGAATATTTTTGGATGTGAGGACCATAAATTTCAGTGGTCTAGAGCATATTCTTACTATTCATCCCCTTCTTCTCAAAATCAAGTGATATTGACGTCTAGAATTTCTTGTACAGGGTGTGTCCTTGAGGTTTTCGACTACAAGGAAATGGTTGCATGGTTTTTTGAAAAATACATAACAAGTTAGCGGATTATTCAACTTCAATACCATTCCCCCATCTCTCTTTCACCTCATGTGTTCCGTAAATGTTGAAGATCATTGAGCCAACTCTTACTTTCAAAGGAGAAGATTGCAGGGATTTCCAGAAAAAGAATGACAATGGCCTAGAACTATTGCATGTTTTTTTGGACAACCTTGCGAACGTCCCCGAAGACATTACCAGATTACAAGTCGACTCATTCAAAAACTCCTTTCATGAAATTTCTTGGTTATTCACCAAGGTGACAGGCCAAGAAACTATTGCCAACATTTCTCGTATGATTCTTTATATCTTATATTTCACTATAAGAAAACAAGTTATTTTCGATTAGGGAAAATTGATTTCCATTGAAATCTCTTCCTAACTCTCACAGTACAAAAAAGATAAGAAATTATTTATGGATTCTTATTTGGTGTTTGTGATAACATATTGTTGTCAATTTCCTAAATTGTTTATCTGTAAGAGGGTAAACTACGAACTTGACCTAGTTATCATCTGGTACCAAGTGTTGTGGAGGCACAAAGGTTCTTTTCAGTTTTATGATGTTTAATGATTTTGTATCAGTTTTTAAAGGATTGTTGTTTGGAAAATATACCCCCAGAATATCCAACCAGGCAAGTAAATTCTTGGATAAAAAGAGAACATTGGCGCAAATGGAAAATCATAATGTTAACATGATTTTTGGTTCTAAGGAAAATCCCTCCTTTCTTCCATGCCATGTGTCCGATAAAATGTTTATTAGGGAAGTCACAAGGCATAATAATTTCTGGCTACACCTTTTTCATGAGAAACGGAAAAATAATTCATACCCTTGCCTTGGAAAATTGGGGACTTCATATTTACAAATATAAACAAAATTGATGAATTTGAAAACTACTTCGACAATCTGAATCTCAAATATCTTGAAAAGATAAATGGGTTTGACCCTAACATAATTTTTTTGGAACATATGTTGGCAGTAGGGTTCAACAATTCATTTATCCATATTGTTCTGAGTGGAGAAGAAGATAATAACTTAGGCACTCCTACTCACAATGCTAGTGACTTGGAAATTGTACTTAGTACCAATAAGTTTTACAATCAGAAAGTAAAGGGTCCCGATGAGAAGAGTGCCTAGTCCCCAACTGTTACTCCTAAAACTACAAAATCTCAGAGAAATTATCTAGCGGCCCACCCATCTAGAAAAGAGATCAAGAGTCATTCAAGCTATGGAGGAGAAAAGAATCCTCCTCCAGGAAGAATTGAGAGCTTGCACAAGTTTCCTCTGAGAAAAAAGAGGGAAAACGTCGTGCAAGACGAACAAACCAGTGCATAGAGAGTGACCTCAATATATTCTCCCTTAAATATATGGAGCTTGTGGCAGACATCGATAAAATGTTTCCCCCACTAGATCAGCCAAGGAACACGGCCCACCAGAATCCATCATTGGAAATTATCGAGAATGAGACCTTTAATGAGGAATAGTCATTTTCTTTTTAGAGCACTATTTTTGACAGGGAATCCAAAAACTTTATTATTGAGAAAAGTGATGTAAATAATAAGAAAGGAAAATCTCGTTCAAAGGTTGACCTAAGAGATATGCAGCCTTCCCATATTTCTAAAATTCATAGAGAAACCGATGATGCATTAGATGACTCGATTGGTGATCTTTAAGTGAAGAACACAAAATTGAAAGAAAGGATGAAGGAATTGGAGGACAACTTAATGCCTCTTCCACTCCTTCCAGTCCTTTGGAAATTGTTGGACCCACCATACGCACTACTAAATTAAAAGGATCCTTAATATTACTTACATCAGCCAGGAGTTATGTGGAGAGAAATATTAAGAACATAATAGCATTGATTACAGAGGATTGGGAAACTTGTAAAAACATTGCTTATTTTGGATCGAGGGCACATTACTTCCATGAGTATATGAAAGTAAAAAATAAATAGTGTTTTATCTTGATGTTGTACTACCCTTTTGAAACAAAGTTTCCAACATGATAGAACAAAGGAGAAGAGAGGAGGATATTCCATCCCCAAGCTAGATAAAACAATTGAATGCGTTCTGGAAAGAAAAGATAAAAAACTTGAGTAATATTGTTCAAGCATGCAACCAAGTTATATCAAAGAGGGAAGAATTATTCAAGAGTCTCATAGAGATAGACTTAGTTGGGAGTACTAACGAAGTACAAGACCCCAAACTAATTCTCAACTCAATATTCCTCACAATAACGAAGTACAAGACCCCAAACTAATTCTCAACTCAATATTCCTCACAAAGAAATAGTTTGAAGGACAGGTTGAGTTTTATATGGGGTTGTCAGTTGAAAAATTCTATGGTATACTTGAATAGGATGAGGATGACATAAACAACTGGCTAGTGGACTACTCTATGAAAAATCAGGGCATTGAAGAAGCATTACATGTAATTTCCCTTGATCTGAGAGAATTGGAGAGTGAGTTGTTCAACACCAAAATCTGACATGATTTTAATTATCAAGACATGATATAAAACTTTCCCTAAGTTTTAATTATCAAGCATATTAACTAACAATAGATAAATAGAATACCTTTTAAACGTCGTTTTTCCTTTCTAGTGTCATCCTCGCTCTATTCCAAGGCCTATGGGATGGTGAACCTGCAAAAAGACACAATCTAATGAAGTCAAAGAAACAACATATGCTAAAAAAAACCTATGTATCTGATCAAGGAGTCATACAATAAAATAAGACCAATTTTATGGGAAATAAAATGGGAAATAAATATATCATTGTATTAAAGAATGTGGAAGAAAGATACAATGTGATGTATTCATGTTTTTAGGTTCCTTCCAATAGTTCCTTTCTTCCCATACACTTCTAATCCATGGATCTTGAGACTGTAGATCTGATAGCTACTCACAATCTATCCTGAAAAAGCAAATCTCAAAGACAACATACAAGTTCCAAAAACTCCAAGCTACAAAACTCAAGAACTTTCCAACTTTTCCAATATTACTTTCTCCATGAGAGCTCCTCTCTTTTTATAAGATGAATAGGATAGGATGAGGAGGTTAGGATGACCCCACTAAATCATAAAAGAGAGTAAGATCCAAATCGATCGGAGGCCACCTCACCACAGAAGATTCTCCTTCTAGAAGCATCAAGAAGATGCTCGTTTTTCCCACGTACGAAATCGTTGCACCCCTATAACTAAGCAGAGTACGACGATGTTGCAGGCCAAGTTTAGTACATCAAGTGATGATCTGGGATCATCACACCCCTAGAAATGGGTAGGGTGCGGTAATCCTCCTTAATAGGGATTTTACAAAGGAAAAGACAAATTTCTCTCTCAGGCAAAGTTCTTCTCCCTTCTTTCTTCAGGAATTCAGGCCATTGATCCTTATAAGGACAAAGGATAGGTTACATCATTAACGATCATAAGGGTGAGAGAAATAATGCGTAACAATCATGGAGGATGATCCAAATATGAATGTCGTTTTGCTTCGGTCCTTCATGCTCCTTACTTGTTTGAGTTCCAAGTTTAGGATGAGGGAAGATATCTCTTTTATTTATAACAATGGACTCCAACCTCCAATGATTCATGGGATATTCTTGATTCCTTAGTAGATCCTAGTTGAGTTTTCATTCCCCTTCCAATATTATACTTCTAGACTCAAATTTATGGGCACTTTAGTTCACTACCAAAATTTTGGGCAAGTTAGCCTATATTTCCTATAGAAACATAGGATGGTTCTACCATGTGACTTATAATAACAAACTCGAAACCTGCATTGCTAGGTAAACCTCTTTAAGAACCATCAAAATTGGTTTTAGAATGGTGTTGGAAGCCAATTCAATTTTTTTCATTGCTCTATAAGCTGCCTACACCTATGTCTTCTGAACTTCAAATCGTCGTCACATTTTTCAAATAGACGATATTTTCATTTCTTGCGACACTTGCAAATTGGTCTCAATTTAGTTTTAACGACTGTAAGCGTGAAAACTCCTCCATCATTATTTGAACTGTCATGATCTATTTTCATTTCTTGCGACACTTATAAATTGGTCTCCATTTAGTTTTCACATCTGTAAGTGTGAAAACTCCTCCATCGTTATTTGAACTGTCATGATCTTTGCACTGATATTTTGAATGGAACTTACCTTTGGTTTATCATTAAGTGGTTAAAAGGATTTTCGAACTATGCCTATTTACCTATTCTTACTTTGATTGCGCAACTTGATTTTATTAAACTTATGAGGCATTGAGCATATGTGTTTATACTTGATTCTATGTATTGCATAGGGGTCATGGTTTATTTTTTGATCCTTATTTTTATAGTTCTTGTCTTGTCAATACTATAATTATCGATTGTCACAATGTTTTATAAACTTTCGATTACACATTTGTGCAATAAGCGCGTGGTTAACATTTGGTTTTGATTTCACATTGAATATTCATGGTTTGAAATATTATAATGACGCATTAGTATATCATCCACCGTTGAATTCCTTGGTTGAATGAATGATATGGTTTTGAGCTATGTTATGATTGATTGAATAGAGGATTAATTGATGGTTGTACTTTTCCATTACTATTATGCATGGCGGTGAATAATCCCACCACCCTCGCATGCCCACATTAATGCTTCCCCTTTGATCGTTTGTAGCTATTAGCCCAAATGACTCTGCTCCTGTGTGTTGATGAATGTCACCCTAACCCTTACCATGTGCTCACACCATCACTCCAGTCATGAGGGATGAACCCAATGGTAGACAGGATCTGTTCATGTTCGACGGTGCCTGCAGTGACCTTGAGGACAGTGGGTGGTTCCAGTTCATACAAAAGTTTGATGGTTTTAACCTCTGCATTGCTGGGCAATTCTCCATGACCTTTGATGGCTGTCGAGCCAAGGTCGATGATGTTCAATTGTAAATTGACGAGAAGTTTATCACTCTTTCTATGAGTTTGCCCGCCACTGGACAACGATGGTCCAAGAATTGCAAAGTGGAAGAGGTCCCTTGGACACTGCTCTTCTAGTCACGTAAGGTTAGCTCCTGTGACAAAGGTTTTCCTGTGACTATGCTCAAATAGCGTTGGCATGATTCATTGATGATTATTAAATAGTTTATCACTTGCGAATATCAGTATGGTTTTGTTTTCTTACACCATCTTCATTTGCTTATGGTTTTTATGGGTTATCAGCTCAATATGCCCTATTATCTGCATAGAAGCCTGTTCAAAATGTCTAAGAAATACAAAAAGAACCAGGATGATAGAGAAGCCTGTTCAAAATGTCTAAGAAATACAAAAAGAACCAGGATGATAGTAGCCTTTTTCACTTTGGACTGGTTAAAATTATTGTTGTCTATCATTTGGGGTTACATGGAGACTGTTGGAATGATTTTCTTACTCGGAATGATTTTGTGGATTCGAACCCACCACAGGTTGACAAACCTGTGGTGAGTGAAGACAAGACTATACCCCCGGTACCCTACAGTATTTTGTTACCTAAACCCTTACCCGACTCACCTATCAACCTACACCATACTGTGACCAAAGATGTCGAGACTGTTAAGCCTATGGGAAAGAATCTCAAAGCCAAATTCACTGCAAACGCCAAAGGCAAAAAGAATGCACGTTTAATTTCTTGAATGGCGAGGAACAAGCCAAAACCTCCTGTCAACCATAACCCTATCATGTTGAGTGAAATTCTGTTACCTAAACCCTTACCCGACTCACCTATCAACCTACACCATACTGTGACCAAAGATGTCGAGACTGTTAAGCCTGTGGGCAAGAAGCTCAAAGCCAAATTCACTGCAAACACCAAACGCAAAAAGAATGCCCGTTTAATTTCTCGAATGGCGAGGAACAAGCCAAAACCTCCTGTCAACCATAACCCTATCATGTTGAGTGAAGACTCTGACTCGGAATTGGAGCATTTCCTGGAAAGTGAATATCCCTATTCAGAAGGTTTGTGTGTCGAACCCTCATATGACTTTGTGTCGAACCTACCCCCTTGCTTGAAAGATGACCCTAACTACCCAGGCATTAAGCTTCCTTGTGAAGCCCTCGGTCTTTCATCCAAACCCTCTCCTGCTTTGCCAAAACCTATAGTGCCACCCTGTGATCAATGTAGCTCGTGGTTAGAGAGATACTATCTTGATGTGCCAATGCTACAGTCAATAATTCACTCTTTGGAGGACCAAGCTGCACGGCTTACTAGTCAAAAGTCTAAATTGCAAGCCACTGATAACAAATAGAGGACGACAGGTTCCATTTTGTTTAAAAATGTGGAGTCAGCTACAGCGGTCGTGAATTCTAAGTTGGCAT